>ML804643.1:37094-49772 GCA_009831015.1 Picea engelmannii | reverse complement strand
CGTGTCATTTACATTGCCACGGGAAAATGCTTCGTGGCATGGATGATGCAATCTCATTCTTTATTAACTTCAATTGTAGCATTCGAGCGCGATGCAAGAGTAAGTAATCTACATTATAGCCATTGATAGGGCACAAATTCAAGCCTATTCATATATTTTCTCTTGTCCAGAGACCTTTCAGTGTACTTCCATGCTCGTCATGCGGGCACTCTATGCAAACTCGTTGAAAATCCATTGATAAATATCGATAACATTTCAAATAAGTTTCTTGAGGTGTAATGTTATACATTTGTTTCATTAGTTTCTTACCTTGGCTGAGATGTAATGTTATAAATTTGTTTCATTATTTGTAAGAGATGACTTTGACTTTTGTCAAACTCGTTGAAAATTCATTGATAAATATCGATAACATTTCAAATAAGTTTCTTGAGGTGTAATGTTATACATTTGTTTCATTAGTTTCTTACCTTAGCTGAGATGTAATGTTATAAATTTGTTTCATTATTTGTAAGACATGACTTTGACTTTTGTCTGTTAGATTTCTTTAAGAGCAAATTAATAAACTAAACTACCTGCTTTTTCTATTCTCTATCGAGACCTTAAGCCCAAAGGGATAAAGATACGATGTGCATAAAAGTAATGGCATGAAAATTCCAATGAAATTGAATATGTTGGACCATACAAGCACCAACTTATATCTATCGTAAATCATTGTCTAAAGAAAGCATCAAAGAAAGTGCTTTGAGTAGTATGAGAATATACAATCATGTTGTATAGAGATACGTAATTTTAAATTCAAAATAACATAAGAAAGAATATGAAAAACCCACTAGGTATAAGGTATAATTATAGGCACTACGAAACATTTAAGTCAACAATTAATAATGGGAGTTCATCACAATCATTGAACATAAATAAAGGGAATCTTCATTAATAGGTTGGTTGAAATTTTATATTCATGTGTCTTTAGGGAAAGAGGTTAACTATATCCATGCTCTCACCTTTTGTGAACAAGTGACCCTATCATATAACAAGCCTTGTTGACACTTTGATGAGATTCCACTGACTAGGCTATATTGGCTAAGTGTCTCCTTCGTCATGTTATAGAGTGGGACTCCATTATGTCCACCAACTACTGTAAATGTAGTGATCTTTTGTTAAGCCCTAGAAAAAGCCCCATGTTTAGTATAAAATTCATTATTAAGCCCTAGATATTGAATTATTACATTTCTAGTGTTATATTTGTATGTAGGCTAGAACCCTTCATTGCACCATTTGTCTCTTACATATATACCAAGGAGACCTAGTCTTAGGATCATCTCATCTTGTCTTATAAATTGGATATATTGTACAAGGAGGTTTTCCCCTCGAAGTAGTGGATTGTATTTATTAACTTTTTATCATTTTTAAGGCATTCGATCATAACATTTGGTATGAGAGCATCAATCCTAGGGTTTTGCTGCTTCGAGTGAGTAAACTTGGAATTTTCGCTATAACTTTTTTCTAGGGTGTTTCAAACAACACAATTTGGAGGTTACTTATGAGACATATCAAAGTACCTTTGGTAACAATTTTAAGTTTTGGGCCATTATAATTTTGGAGATATATCCTACGGAAGATAGGGTTTTGGACCCATCGTGAATTCAGTTTTAAACAAGTCATCTTGGAATTTTCCATATAATATTTTTCTGGGAGGTCTCAGATAGTGAAATTTTGTGAAGACTAAGGAGACATGTCATAGTACAGGTAGTCAAAATTTAAGGTTTTGTCTCACTACACTTTCGGAGACAAGGTTTGTGACTAATCCTAAAATTAGTTATCTTGGAATTTTCACTGTAATTTTTTTCAGTGAAGTTTCATACTTTAAAATTTTTGGAATCCTGAGTTAACACGGTGAAGTTTAGGTGGAAAAAATTTCAGATTTTGAGTCATTATATTTTATGACATATTGCTTGTGGAAGTTAGGGTTTTTGCACAGGTTATTTTCTAGTGATTTTAATAGCTTTTTCCATGGTTGTTGGCGCGTGCAGGTAGGTTCAAGACCCTGGGTTCAAGTTACTTAGTCCAACAAAACCCTACAGACACCGACCCTTTCGGCATCACCTGCAAGTAGGTGAAATCTCACCCGAGGTATCTTTATGAGGACTACAGGAACCAAAATTCTGCAGTGGTGAGGGAGAGATGGGAAACACACTCTATCATACCTATAGGATGTTTTTGCGCACTAGATCCTAGATAATATGAACTCATTACTTCATTATATATGCATATAAGTTTATATTCAAGTTCTTTAGTGGTTAAGCATACAATTATGTCTACTGCGCATTAGACTATCAACAATATCAACAGAGATAAACATGCATTCATATTAAAGACAAGAATTAACACAATACAGACATGAATAATCATCCAACAACACAATTATACATAGAATTATCGTGGTTCACCCCCATCTGGGCTACGTCCACAAAAGAGTTGATTCTTTATTATATTTGAGTATCTTGATTGTGCTTTGTGTTACAATGGATGCTTAGCATGCAATATTCTTCACAAATGTATTTTCTTTACACTGCTCTACTCTCTGAACCTCTCTTACAAAAGAAAAACAACAAAACCAACTACTACTAAACAACAGTTTCCACTTCGCGAGTCTTTTACATATTTATGCCTTCTGCTCAGGTTCTTTTGCTAGCTCATAATGATTTGGCTACCACTTATGCTTAGCTGGCGAAAACTCATTATGAGCTGGATACAACTCATGCTCAAGTAGTTTTCCTGGATTTTGCGCTAGTTGTTCTTTCATGTGCTTCTCCGTTAAGGGTTTCCAACTGCGCAACACCTGCCTTCGTCACCTCCTGGATCACATATGGTCCTTACCAATGCATCCAAAACTTCCCTGGGTGTTGCATAAACTTTCTATCATATAGTAGTACCAAGTCGCCTATTTGAAATTTTTTCAACTTAATATGTGTGTCATTCCATGCCTTTTCCCTTGCCTTTTGCACCTGTTGGTGAAACCCTATGACAAATCTATCCTCCTCAAGATGTACTAGTTGTGATAGTCATTCCTGTATTGCACCTGAATCCAAAAGGCCTGTGATAGCTACGATGCATAGGCTCAGTACAATGAACTCCATCAGCATTACTGCCTCCTCTCCGTATACCAACCTGAATGGTGTTTTCCTTGTCAACTTCTTGTTGGTTGTCCTATATGCCCATAATATAACATGGATTCTTAATTCTCAGTCATCTCTTCCCATGTTGCAAATTTTTGTTGGTGCGTTCTCTAAGATTTTATTGAATTCTTCTACTGTTCCATTGGCTTGTGGTTGGTATGATGTACTCTTCTGAGGGTGAATTTGGAATTCCTCGGTCAAAGTTGTTATGGTATTATTGATGAAGTGTGTCCCTTGATCATTCATCAATGTTCTTGGGCACCCAAATCGAGTTACTATGTTCTCAAACAAAAAGTGTGCAACAATTTCCGCACTATGATCCAAAACTGGTGCGACTTCTTCCCATCGAGTCAGATATTTTGTAGCCGTAATTATTTACCTATCCCTTGATCTTATTGTTGGTGGGTTGATTGGTCCAATGAAGTTTGTGTCCCACTTATAAAAATTTTGTAATGTCACTTGGGGTTGCAATGACATCTTGGCCCTTCTCGAGAGTTTTTCGACCCTTTGACAAACATCACATGTCTAACAGTATTCATTTGCGTCCCTGTGGAGTGTAGGCCACCATAGTCCTGCATGTAATATATTATGTGCAGTAGCTTTACCTGCATAATGTCCTCCTGCTATTTCGTCATGTGCTTTTGCCAATATAGTTGGTATTTCGTGTTCGTCTACACAACGTCGTAGTATTCCATCTACGCCTAGTTTATATAAGGTTCCTGCAATTAGTTGGTAGTCCGTAGCCTTTACTACCAACTAATTTTTCTACGTGACCGTCATGTCTGATGGGGCCATTCCTATACTTAAGAACTGTACAATATCCGTAAAATAATCATCTACCATCTTAACATAAAATAATTGTGCATCTGGCAAGCTATCATCCAAGTTTCCTGCCTCTTCTCCCGAGAGTATTCATGACAAGTGATCTAGTCCTGCATTAATTCTACCTGGTTTTACCACTAATTCAAAGTCGTATTCCTGGAATAATAGAAGTCATTTGAAAATCCTTCCCCCCAACACAGGCTTGTTGACTAGATATCTCAGTGCAGAATGGTCGATGTACATCTTGAAGTGTGATCCTAGCAAGTAGTGTCTGAACTTCTGCAGTGCATAGACAATAGCCAATCCCTCACATTCTATTTTGGTATAATTTGTATTCATTGTTGATAGCTTCCTACTTGCAAAAGCGATTGGGTGATCGATCTCTCCCTCCCATGGCTATGACAAGATCACGCCTAATGTTATTGGTGATGCGTCCACATGTACATGAAAGTCCTTGTTCCAGTCTAGGAAAATTGAGATCCGCGCAATTACTAAATTTTGTTTAAGTGTGTCCAATCCTTTCTGACATTCGTCATTCCATTAGAACTTCACTTCTTTTTTTAGTAGTTTTTCCATTGGTGTCATAATCTGTGCATATCCTTTGATAAATTTCATGTAATACCCTGTGTGGCCCAATGTCGTGCGCAACTGTTTGACTAATGTGGGTGGTTGTAAATACATAATAACTACAATCTTTGTGGGATCAACTATTAATCCTTGTTTTCTTACCACGTGTTCCAGTAATATTTCAAACGGTGCACAAAAAATACACTTCTTTAGATTCAAGGATATATGATGTTGTCGACACTTATCCAACATCAATCTTAGTAATTTAATGTGATCCCTTAATAACATAAATACTATCGAATTGTCCAAGAATACTTCAATAAACATATGAATAAATTCTTTAAATATTGCAACAACTACTCTTGAAAATACCACAGGTGTGTTCTTTAACCCAAATGGCATCATTGTGTATTGAAAACTTCCCCATTCCATCGTGAATGTTGTCTTATGTCTATCCTCCTGTGAAATTCTTATCTGATGGTAGCCTGAGAAACCATGTATGAATGAATAGGCCTCTTGTCCACCTATGTTTTCAAGTACTCCATCTGTGAATGGTTTTGGGAATGGATCGTGCAAGCATGCATAATTTAGTTTCCTCAAGTCGCCACATATTCTTATACCCCCTGTTTTCTTGTCCTAGACTACTACTGGACTCATCCATTCTGATTCCTCGATTGGTTCGATGACTCCTGCTTTTAACATGCAGTCTATTTCCTCCTTTACTTTTTCTTTATATCTTGGGTTCAGTCTGTAGGGTCTCTATTTCATTGGTTTGGCACTTAGTTTCAGTGGGATCCTCATCTCCCCTAGCTCGCCTACTATCCCTTTCATATCTAAGAATGTTGTGGGGAATAAGTCTTGACATTCGTGCAGTAGATCTTCTATATTTTCTACAGTTTCCTCATCCCAATAATCTCCTATCTATGCAAACTTAGGATTTTCCTTTGTCCCATTATTAACTTTTCATGTCTTGACTAGTTGCACGTATGTTGTAGATTCCAGCTCTGGGCCCTCTACTGTTTGTTCCCCCTCGGATTTTTGGTACTTGGATGTTGTGAGGATCTTCGACATCCTGATCCTCCTGTATCACATTGTAGCATTCCAATAATTTGTGAACCATCATGGAGGTATTGTGTGGGCTACATACAGATATTACTTCCATTGACTCTTCTTCGACGAAGATTTTCTGTTTAATCGCCTGTAGAGTTGTACTTATTAGGGGTAACACATTATGAAAGGTAAATGTTACATGGAATATTTGAGTTATGTACACCCAATTTGTTGTATCTCCGCGCATCTACAGTTCTAGGTACCAGTTCCTTTGGATGGTATCCATGGTATGTATGAACCTTTGTGTCCATTCTTTCCTTGGGATCGATTTCTGTTCTTTTTCACACTGCCCTAACATGATCTGTTTGGTTTCCTTCCCCGGTATACTTATGCATCATGTCTCTATCCTCACTATTGAATCTCACCTGGATTAGTCTCCTACACTATTTCCAATCTTCTATGTTTTCTTTATGTGTCGCCCACCATCTTGTGAGGGTGGCTTTCAATACAATGTATAGTTCTAGTAGCCTTTGTTGCTCTGGTACCTGTGCCTCTAATGTTTGTATGAATGTTTTTATATCTTTCAACCTGTCATACTTAGGTGGGTTGCTTATTTCTATTCCAATCCAGTGTATTGATTTAGTCATGCAGGCACATCGTCATGTTAAGACTTCATGCATCCTCTGGTGCCAATTTTCCAAACCTTCTTCTAAGTTTGATGTGCACAAAATGATGGTGATCCAACTTAGTGTGTCTTCTGTGGTGGGGTTGACATAATCGTTCATCCTCGTAGTCATGTTGTATAGGTTGTCAATTTCATCACCCTTCGTTGGTTCTATGTTCCTCCTTCCTTTTTTTAGGTCTAGTGGCGCAGTGACTTTCAGTTCTCTTACTTCAAATATCATCTCTATCATTTTCAAATTGATAATGGCTTGGTTATCGAAGGCCCATTCTAGTCCCATTAATGCTGGATATGGTTCGTTTTCATCCACAATCTCGACAACTTCAAAGTATGTGATACTACGCACTCCATCTATATTCACAAGTATTCTTTTTAATATGTCAATAGGTACTATTTTTTACTGGTTTGCTAATCTCAATTGAATGGGTGACCAAACCAACTTGGGTTTCCCCATCATTTCCCATGCCTATTTAGGTAACATGTTCACATTGGAGCCCAAGTCTAAGATCACGTTGTCTATGTCATATTCTCCAATATGCGCATTGAACCTGAACTCTCCATTGATTCTTTTCTTGAACGGTAGATGGTTCACTACTTTCCTTTCAGTAGGAACTTCCTTCCCTTGAGCGCAGTGATCGATCATAGAGAATAATGTATGCAATGCATTTTCATCCTCGACTAGCTCTAGGCAACTCTCCAAAAAATTTCCTAATGTACTTATCTTCTCCATCAACCCTTTGGTCATGATCTGGTCATTAGTGGGATGCATATCCCCCATAGGTGGTGTATATGATGTGGATGTTTCCTAGTCCTTTCGCAAGAGTTATTTCCTTGCCTATTTATAGGTATCCTTCTCTTCTTGTGGGTCAAATGCTAGTATAGGTGCTTCTGATTTCTTTACCCATTACTCATATTGTTTCCTTACATTGGTTGCATCCATCCCTATTTTGGTTTCTCCATGCATAACAAACTCTATTTTGGGTCCTTCATCCCATATCTTGACGGATATCTTTTGAATGTTCGGGTTCTGGTTTTGATTACCTCTGGCCTGCCATTTTTCCAACAGTTGTGGACAATCCTTTGTTGCATGTTCTAATGCCCGACAGTAAGTTCATATTTTGCATGGATTTTGGCAATCCCACGCTAGGTTTCCTAGTTTTTTACAATTATAGCATCTTATGGGGCCTCTTCTTCCTCTCCCAAAGTTTTCTCTATCTCAACCCCTACTGAATCCTCTTCAGTTTCCCTAATAGAATTGTCTTTTATCATTATACTTCCGTCCCCCTTCTATCGCATCATTCTCCTCCTAAATCCTATACATATCTAATGTGTTCTCTCTCATCAGATCGAATGCATGAAAATCCTTGTCTTCGTATCCCACTAATTTGCAAAATCTACAGAATAAACTTATTTGGGTACTCCAATATTTCTGTAATAATTTAGCACTCATGGGTTTTATGTCCCCATTTCTTGCATATCTCGCAGTATCCTCCTCCTGGTAGTGGGTTTGGCACTCCAGCTTCTAAGTACTATGAAAAGGTTAGACATTCATCTTTATGGTGACCTGCAGTCCTACATTTGGTGCACCAGACCTATTGTCGTTTCTCTTTCCTCTGTGATTTCTTCCAATTGAATTGTTAATGCAGCTAGTTGGTTTTGTATCTATGCCATTCTGATGTTGTCTCCAACTGGAGAAGCTTCCAACTTCATAGAATTTTCTATCACCTCAAACTACGATGTAACCTTTTTCTATATTAAAGGACTATGGATGTGAGGTAGCAAGCCTGCAATGAACCACTCTTTATGTTGTTGATCGAGTATTTGAAATGTTATCCTCCCCATCACATCTTTGAATCTCTTATCAAACTCCTATACTGACTCATTCTATACTTTCTTGGTATGCTTAAGATCAGTAAAGTACTAGGACTCTAACTTTGTTTCTTGAATTCTTTTAATAACACTTGTGTGATCTCTGTGAATTTCCTTGTCTGACCTAGTATTGTGGTACTTTGGAGCTTCATGTACCAAACTAGTGCGCATCCTCTAAAGGTTTTTTCCAACTGCGTGATCTTTGCACCATCATCGTGGAAATTATTTGCAGTCCATATGGTTTCACATACGAATAGATATTGTTATGGGTCTTCTGATCCAATTCCTTTGAACTCTAGTAATCTTAGTGTGCTATCTACTCCTACCATGTTGTTATGGGTAGGAACCCTTCATGGTGATGTTGGTTGATTCTGATTACCTATATTGTTACAACTGCTCTGGTTACTACTACTTTGACTTCCCCTACTGATTAAAAGTGCTCTAGAGAGGTCTTCAAATGTTGTCTCAGATTCAGGTGACTTGCACAAGGTGTGGTTTCAACCCAAGACTCAGATTGGGAAGGAATCACTGGTTCTTCTATAATTGGACTGAACTGGATATATTCTTCTTCTCCCTCCGTCGATTTTACTTCTATGATATGGATATTGGTGTGATGTTCCAGGTACTCACTCCCCTGCTCTCTCTCTCTTCAGTTGTAGTTCTCAACTTATTGTACCTTCTCCCACTACGCAAAAATCCAAATTCATATTCTCCTTTTGATATCCCTTCCTCTTTCTCTTGCATTCTCAGTCTTCCTTTCCTTTGTCCATTTTTCCTACCCTCATATCCTATGTGTGTGCAAGTTTCTTTAGCTATATGACTCCATCATCATCAATTCTTTATCACATAGAAGCATTTTTATCAGTTTATGACTCTTCCTCACGGGCCTTTAAAGAAGTCTCTTTCTGGGACATTATAAGCATAGGTATATTCTATGGAAAATTCTATTGCATGGCCTCCCAATAAACTATCCATCCAAAAATCAATTGCGCGTGAAGTTATGTTGTCCACTGAGTTCACTCGTCCCAATATTTTAGTAGTCCAATTCTTTGGCATTGTTGGTCTATGTCTACCAGTATTTTCCACAAATCTTTCCATCCATTCTGCTAAAAGGTTAGGAAATTCACCGAAAAAGATCTGATGCAAGTCGGTGTACACATACCTTTGCAGCCATTGCTTGTTATTTAATCAATGATTTATATTCTTCTTCTGAGAATATTATTGTTGCTTTTGTTCTAGCCATTTAGTTATGTCCTCCCTCATTAGTCTCCAAAACATTGCCTCACTTCCAAATTCTAAGTCCCAACAACGAAACCATTTGTTGGTGTGCGCGAAGGTAGGTTCAAGACCCTGGGTTCAAGTTAATTATTCCGACAAAATCCTACAGACACTGGCCCTTTCGACATCACCTGCAAGAAGGTGAAGTCTCACCCAGGGTATCTTTATGGGGACTGTAGGAACGAAGATTCTGCAACAGTGAGGGAAATATGGGAAACACGCTCTGTCATACCTACATGACCCTTTCCCGCACTAGATCCTAGATAATATGAACTCATTACTTCATTATATATGCATATAAGTTTATATTCACGTTGTTTAGTGGTTAAGAATACAATTATGGCTATTGTGCATTATACTATCAACAATATCAGCAGAGATAAACATTCATTCATATTAAATACAAAAATTAACACAATACATACATGAATAATCATCCAACAACACAATTATACATAGAATTACCGTGGTTCACCCTCCTCCGGGATACGTCCACAAAAGAGTTGATTCTTTATTATAACTGAGTATCTTGATTGCGCTTTGTGCTACAATGGATGCTTAGCATACAATATTCTTCACAACTATAGTTTCTTTACACTACTCTACTCTCTGAACCTCTCTGAATGATTGGACAATATACTTTGTCTCTTCTCATTGTTCCATTCCCAAAACTTCCTTCCCAACAATGGTTACCAAACTCATTAAAAACAAATTTACCGACGTGTTCTGACATCTTTAAATAACACATGATTTGTCGTTCAATGGGTAAAAATGCAGTTGGGGAAGAATACACAGAGGAAATAGACATAGTTTCATGTGGTTGGAAACACATTGTTTCACCTAGTTGGAAACTCATATAACCCTTGTTGGTACCCATTCGAGTAGTACTGCATTAGACACTACATGTAAACAAAATCACACTTCCATGTACCTTTGGGTGTATAGGAAGTCCCCTAGTTATACGTGAAACCAACCTTAGATAAGTTATTCAACCATCTTATTGCTATTGTACACCGAGAACAACAATTGGGGAGATGACTCTCTATTACCTAGGTAGTAGGGTAGTACGAATAACGACACGATTGAGCATCCTTAGTTAGTGTCCTAAGATATTGGACTGAGTACTATTGTTGGACCTTGCACATATATTAGAGAGATATAGAACCTGGTACTCCCTTGTCCTGAGGACCAAATAAATGTTTCCCATGACTCCAAAGAAAGATCCAAAAATTAATTCACCACTCAAACCTCCAAAAGGCTCCTCCATGATTCATGAAGAAAATGTGGAGATATAGAACTATTTGTCCAAATTGAACAGTTAAATCAACTAATTGAATGATAGGTCAATGAAAAAGGTTGATTTTATGAATACTCATATAGAAATAGAAAGGAAAATGGATGAAAATAAGGAATAAACGAAAAGAACGATGGCCAAAAATTGGATGGAATGTTAGAACAAATGGAAAAGAAGATTTTAGAAGCCTTAAATGGGAGGTTCCCTAAAATTGATAAGGTGTCTGAAGGGACTCGTGAAAATAAGGGTAGTATTTGAGTTGAACAACTTTCCAATAATAAGAATTTTCCAAGGGGATTTAACTCTGATAATGGAGTTACTTATGGATGGTCTCCAAAAGGAGTGAACCTTCCCAAGGTTGAATTAAGGACCTTTGATGGAACAAAGTTCTTTACCTAGGTGAACCAAATAGAGAATTTTTTTGAACTACACAATATTATGGATGATAAACAAAAGATTCACATAGCAAATTTGAAATTTGAAATAAAACCATATTATCAATGGTATCAATGGGTAGTTTAAAAGGATCCCCCTTCTTATCATTATAGTTGTGTTTTATTTACAAGAGACTTAGAAGTACAATATGGGAAAGTTTGCGAACATGACTACTTAAGTTAATTGACAAGAATCAAGCACTTAGGTGATATTGAAGATTATAATTCATAATTTCAGGTATTGGCCACAGGGGTGGATGAAATAAGTGATGAAATGTTTTTGGAAGCTTACATGGGTGAATTAAAAGAAGACATTAAACAAAAACTTTTCCTAAAAAATCTTGTAAATATTATGGAAGCTATTCCATTTGCTTGTCACATTCAACCAATAATAAGGCTACAAACAAGTCTACCATTTGAGCATACGCAAGAAGCAGAGACCATTTCTCGGTTCATAAGATAACTATACCTCAACTGACAAGGTTGATAGCTCAACAAATGGATGAAAGAAGAGAAAAGGGAATATGTTTCAATTGTGACAACAATACAGCACGAGGAATAAATGTGGTGAAAATAAATTACTCTACATGGACTGTGAAGAGGAAGAAGATCAATAATTGGAACCATCACAAAATCTAGATCTATAAGACACTACTCCAACTATATATTTTCATGCATTGGATGATAGTAGTACTCCACAAACCCTCAATATACAAAGATACATAAAAAATAAAAAGGTAACAATGTTGATTGATTCTAGTAGTACCAATAACTTAATAATACAAATTAGCAAAAGATCTCAATTTTTTTATATTTCTAGCACTATAGTTTCAAGTAATGATTGTAGATGGAGGTACCATAAATTGTTTTGGGAAGCTTCATATTATTATGTTCAATATGGGGAGTATTTTTTGGATAGTACCATGATTTCTATCCAAATTGGTGGTGTTGATGTTGTATTAGGAGTCTGATGGTTACAATAATTGGGAACCACGACCCTTAATTTTCAAGATTGTTTCATGATATTTTCCTCAAAAGGAAAGGAAATTGATCTTATAAGTATACAAGAGAAACCATCTAAGGTGATAAGCTATAATAGCATGAAAAAACTACTCAAAAAGGGACACAATGGTGTAATTTCATAATTGTGCACACTATATGTTCAAACATCTATATTGTTTTCTCCAATGGATCTCCAAATGGTTATCAACAACCATTCCAAGGTATTTGGAGAGATTGCTAAGGGTATTCTACCTGATTGAGCTCATGATAAATCTATTCATTTGCAACTTGGAAGTGCACTGATCCATGTTAGGACCACATATTGTACCTTTTTGCCCATACTTTTTGCCATTATTATACTCTTCATCACCTGTATTTAGACTCATATTATCACTTCATCTGATCACTCCAAGGTATACAACGTCCTTTCTCATCACTATATGTTTAATTTGTTTTGCATAATACTTTACATTACTTTTTGACCTAACCATTGATTAGAAGCGC
>ML804643.1:23181-34226 GCA_009831015.1 Picea engelmannii | reverse complement strand
CATCTATATTGTTTTCTCCAATGGATCTCCAAATGGTTATCAACAACCATTCCAAGGTATTTGGAGAGATTGCTAAGGGTATTCTACCTGATTGAGCTCATGATAAATCTATTCATTTGCAACTTGGAAGTGCACTGATCCATATGGACATCGATGGCCACCCACCTTTTTCAACTAGCTCAAAACAACTTTCTGGCAATTTTGGTAATTTACTAGTTTTAGCAGTTTTTAACTTCTGGGGCTATTTTGAGGGCCTAAATAAATGTTTTTCGAGATAGAGATTCTAAATTATAGATGAAGGCATGATTGAGCCCCCAAAATTAATCTCCTTAATGATACCTTTCCAATGGTCTATCATACGCCTAAAACGAATATTGTATGCAAAAGTTACGACCCCAGGAAGTTGATGTACTAACTTACCCAAATGAGGTCCACATCACTTTTGGTGCTTCATCTCCTAGGGTTAGGTTTTTGGATGTCTAGGGTTTTTGGCATTCCCGTTTATTGTAAAAAGGCCTTCAGAGCCTCATTGTAATCATCTTCTTGTGAATACGAGTAGTTGTCACATCTCTTCTTAGAGATAAGTTGTCACCATTCTAGCGAGTCTTTCACTCTGTATTTTTACAATCTCTGTACATTTATTTCATTAATATAAATCATGTATTACTGTATATCTGTGACTCTTGTTATATTTCCGATATATCTTTGTTATATTGTTGTCTCTCTTGCAATATCTCTGAATATTTCTGTGTTATATCTCTGCTCTCATTTCGTGCCGAAAATAATCCGGATCATGTACCACCTAACATTAGGATTTACAAGTATCCATATGCACAGAAGAGTGATATTGAGCGTATGATCCAAGAAATGTTAGAGGATGGAATCATTCAACCTAGCCAAAGTTATTTCTCTTCACCAATAGTGATGGTTATGAAGAAGGATGGTGCATGGCATATATGTCCACATTATAGGCAACTCAACAAAATGACCATCAAAGATAAGTTTCCTATTCTTATCATTGATGAATTGTTAGATGACTTGCATGAAGAAAAATTATTTACTAAGTTGGATCTTTGTTTAGGATATCATCGGATCAAAATGAGGTAGGAAGACATTCTCAAAACGACCATTAGAAAACATGAAGGTCATTATTAGTTTTTGGTTATGCCATTTGGACTTACTAATGGACCTTCAACATTTCAAAGCTTGATGAATTTTATTTCAAACCCTTCTTTATAATATTTGTGTTAGTATTTTTCAATGACATACTAATCTACAAAAAATCTTGGGAAGAGAATGTACAACATGTTGACAGAGTATTACAACTTTTGGAAGAGAAACTAATTTATGAAAAGCCTTCTTTAGGGTTCAAGAAGTGGAATATTTGGGTCATATTGTCTCTCATGAAGGTGTAAAATTGGACCCTAACAAAGTAAACACTATGAAGGAATGACCAATTCCCAAAACCTTGAAGAAATTTAAATGATTCTTAGGATTGATAAGCTCTTACCACAAGTTTGTCAAGAAATATGGTCAAATAGAAACATCTCTAACAACATTATTAAACAAGGAATGATTTTCTTAGACTCAAGAAGAAACCAAATATTTTGAAAAACTTAAAAAGAATATGTGTACAACTCCTGTCCTAGCCACACCTGACTTCACAAAAACATTTGTTGTGGAGATTGATGCCTCATGCCATGGCATTGGTGCAATTTTAATGAAATAAGGAAGGCCCCTTTTCTTTTAAAGAAACCGACGTAAAGGAAAAAACTTACTCAAACCCATTTATGAAAAATAAATGTTGGACATACTACATGCAATTAAGAAACAACGCCCTTACCTAGTAGGAAGACACTTCAAAGTAAAAGCAAATTATGATAGTTTGAAGTACTCCTTGGAGAAACAATTATCTTCAGAAGAGAAACAAAAATGGGTTACAAAGATGCTAGGTTATGAATTTGAAATTGTCTACATGAAAGGAAAACACAATGTTGTGGTAGATGCACTTTCAAGGAAAGAAGAAGAAATAAAGGGTTCACTATATGTTATTTCTATTCCACAACCTGATTGGGTGGAATAATGTTAGGGACCTAACCCCTCACATAGATAGAATAATATGTTTTCTATGTAATAAAGGCCAACATTAGTAAAAAAGGCCTATATAATAATGTAAACAATTCTAATATAAGAAGACTTAATAGAAGTGTCCGCTTCTAGAAAGATCTTCCTATAGAATCTTCTTTAGAAGATAGAATTAGTATAAATAGAAGCAGAAGGTGTGAGGAATTTTGTTCTTGATAATTATTTTAATAGAGATCTACTCTACTAGAGGTTTCCCCCTCGAAGAGGCAAGTCAACTTGTGTTTCCTCAATAAAGGTATCATTGTTGGTGTTGTCATTCTCTATATTTTGTTGTTTCTTTGGTATTTGCTGCAATATTTCTATTTTTTCTTGTTATAATACATTTGGTACCTTACAAGTGGTATCATAGCACTTTTCTCTACATAAATTGTGGGAAACGTTTTTCAGGGTAGAGACATGTACTGTCGACATCTTTAAATCATAGAGATTTGTCATTCAGTGGGTAAAACTGCAATTGGGGAAGACTACACACAGGAAATACAAATTGTTTCACTAGGTTACTCGAAATGAACATTTCACCTTGTTGGAAACCTCTTTAACCCTTGTTGGTACCCCTTCGAGTAGTATCACATTAGATAGAATCTGTACATGACCATCACTCCCATGTACCTTCGGGTATATTGGGAGTCTCGTAGATCTCTTGAAACAAGCTCTAGCTCATTCAATCGGTCGCTTGACTACTATAATGACACCGAGAACAACACTCACGAAGATACTCTCTAGTACCTGGGTAATCAGGTAGTATGGATAAGGGTACGGTCGATCCTCCTTAGTTGGTGCCCTGAGATATTGGGTCGAGTACTACTATTTTACCCCACACGTATATGAAAAATCTATATCATAAGGAAAACCCTTATCTATAGGAACCCTAAAAACCCTAACCCTTGGGAATAGAATAAAACAAAAAAAGATTATAATGGATAGTTTGTCGCGAAACCCTGCCTCCATCATCCTAGTTGCAAAATTCCTACACAATTTTCCTTGTTAACAATTTGGGCATTTCATCATTGTAGTGTTCTTCAGGCTGACGTATAACTCTACAAGAGTTACAAAGAAAAAATATAGTGGTCCTAATGACATCTCTATTCGGGACCTATCCCATTGGATTCCTCTCTTCGCCCTGATCACCGTGGTACCTATCATTTTTAAGCATGTTTTCCCATGGACCCACCCCCCTTCCCAACACCCTTATCTTCCACCAATCCCATTGGCTTCCTCTTGTCACCCTAATCACAGTGGTATATATCACTTATCATATATTTTTTTCAATGGACCCCTCCCCCTCCCAGGCAGCCTTACTTCCCAAATGGCCACCACTGACAACCAATACCTACAAGACAAAACCAAATCGAATAAGGAGAAAATCCAGAAACTGACTTCTGACATTGGTTATGTCAATTCAAAATTTAAAATCCTCCAGGACCAAGTGAGGAATGAATTTGACTCCATCAATGACAAATTCAAAGGAGAATTTGATTGCATCAAGTCCACTCTCCACCAATTGCTGAACCAATCTCAGAGCCCTCCCTTCTCTAACCAACCATCACACTTAGACGATGTTGGCTCCTCCCATACTATGTCATTTCATTCCAACTCCTTTCATCATGACTCCCATCTTCCTAGAGTTGAGGTCAATAAATTTGATGGCTTGGATCCCACGGGATGGGCCACTCAAATGGAACATTATTTTTCTTTGCATGGAATTACTGATGAGTTAGCCAATTTCTTTTATGGTGTTCTCTATATGGTTCCTAAATGCTAGCAATGGTGGTAATGGTGTAAAAATACATGTTAAGGGTATGTTTCTTGGACATAGTTTGTGGAAGGGATTTATGAATGCTTTGACATAAAAACCCACCATTTAGGTCGTTTGACCAAGTTGAAACATTCTGGCACAGTGGAAGACTTTATAACCACTTTTGAGAGATTTTATTTTAGTATGGAGAGCATATCTGATGCCTTCTTCAAGGAATGATTTATCATTTTCCTCATGACTCTCCCCCAGGTCCTCATGGCTCATACCCAAACTTGCTTGGAAGAAACTAAAAGTGTCAAGGAAAAACATATTGTCTTTTCCCAAAATATAAAACTCTCCTTTATTCCTCACCCTCGACCCACCAATTTTTCCCCTCTTTCTACTCCTCTCAAGATATAGAAATTAAATAGGGAAAAAATGGTTGAACACCAACTCAAGGTCCTTTTCTATAATTGTGATGATAAATATTTTTCAGGGCACAAGTGCAAAGAACATAAGGTTTTTAATGGATATTTCTGAGGATGTTTCTGATGAGGATGCTTATTTTCTCCTCTGGAAGAGATACCCCAAGAAAATGATCCTACAACACCCTCTGACCCTCGAGAAGTTGAATTGTTGATGTCACTGAATGACCCCACTAGCTTCTTTGCTCCTCAAACCCTCAAGTTAATTGACTACATTAAAAATATGAAAGTCATCATCCTAGTTGACAGTGGTAGAACCCATAATTTTATTCATCGCTACATTTCTCAAGAATTCAATTGTTATATCCTTGCAATCAACAATTTTTAGGTCATTATTGCCAATGGAGGTTCCATGAAATGTGGGGGGTGTTGTTAAAATGTGTGCCTACAAATTAGTCAATACCACCTAAAATATCATATGTTTGCTATAGACATGGGTGGTTGTGACATAGTTATCAGTGTTGAATGGTTAGGAACTCTTTTCCCCATTACCATGGATTTTAAGGACCTTACCTTGCAATTCCAACAGGAGGGACAACAATATAAGTTCCAAGGAATCACAATAGGCTCACTTGAGATCATCATCTCCCACTGAATGGAAAAGATACTAAAAAAATGTCATCCTGGCATTATTTCCCAACTCCATTATATTCAATCCATTGAGACACCCTCCATGCATCCTAACCTCCAATATGTACTCTCTCGACACCAAGTTATTTTTAACATCCCTCATGGAATTCCCCCTTCTCGCGGTGTCCATGATCATTCCTTCCTCTAGTCCCATGAAGTCTTCCTCCCAATGTTCACCCTTACCGTCATCCCTTTTCCCCAAAAAATGAAATTGAGAAAATTGTTCAAGAATTTCTAGAAGTGGGTGTTATATGTCCAAGTACCATCCCTATATTTCTCTATTAGTCATGGTACTCAAGAAAGAAGGCACTTTGCACATGTGTCCTAATTTTTGTGCCCTTAACAAAACCACAATCAAGGAGAAATTTCTCATCCCTGTCATTGATGACCTTTTGGATGAATTGAGTTGTGATCGATACTTTACCAAAATTGATCTTTGTTATAGCTACCACCATATTCGTATGAAGGAAGAAGACATTCCCAAGACTTCATTTAGAACTCATCATGGTCACTATGAGTTCTTGGCCATTCCCTTTTTCCTATGTAAATATTCCTCCACTTTTCAAAGTCTCATGAATCATGTCTTATGTCCCTTCCTCCATCATTGTGTCTTAGTTTTCTTTGATGATTTTATCATCTATAGTAAAACTTGGAAATCCCATCTCATCCATGTGGATCAAGTTCTCCATATACTATTTCAACACCAATTTTTTCTCGAATAGTCTTAATGTTCTTTTGGAGCCTCTGAAGTTGAGTACCTAGGTCATATTGTCAGAAAGGATGGTGTATGGGTATATCCTAATAAAATTAAAGATATGAAGGATTGACCTCACCCTAATACTCTTAAAATATTGCGTGGTTTCTTGGGTTTAACATGATATTATTGCAAGTTTTTTCAAAATTATGGAAAAATTGTCGCTCCTCTCCTTAAAAATAATGCATTTAGTTGGACGCTTGAAGTTGATCACTCCTTCAAGACCTTGAAAGATTATATGTGCTTGAATCCTATCCTTTCACTACTTAATTCACCAAGAATTTTTTCCTATAATGTGAAGTGTCAGGAAAAGGAATTGGGGTAGTCCTCATGCAAGATGGATGACCTTTGTCTTTCACTAGAAAACAAATTTCGATGTTGACATTTGGGCCAATCAATCTATGAAAAGGAAATGTTGGATATTCTACATGCAATGGATCTTTGACGTCCTTATTTATTGGGACAATTCTTCCAAATTAAAATTGATCATCGTAACCTCAAGTATTTTTTGGAACAAAGAATCTCCTCCCCAAAGTAAAAACAATGGGTTACCAAGTTGTTTTGGTATGATTATGAGATCATTTACAAGAAGGGAAAATAAAATGTGGTTTTTGATGCTATTTAAAGTAAATATGAAGATGAAGGGTTCCTATTTTCCATCTCATTCATTGTAGCCAATTGGCTTCAAGCAGTTCACCAGGAATGGTTGAAAGATCCCAAACTTTATATCCTAATCCAACAAATGAAATAGGATCATCAAGCTTCTCCATGGTACTCTTGGGATAGTGATGAGCTTCATTATAAAGTCCACATGTATTTAAGCAAGTATTCGAACCTTGAATCCACTGTACTCTCTAATCTTCACTCTTCTCCCATAGATGGGAATTCATGTTTTACTAAAACCTATGAATGGGTCAAACATTCTTTTTTCTGGTAAAGTATGAAACAAGACATATGCACCTTTTTGGATTGATGTGATACATGTCAATGAAATAAAGGAGAAACCGTCAAATATCTAAGCACACTCCAACTACTCCTAATTCCACCTACTATTTGGACTGATATTTCTATGGACTTCATTGTGGGCCTACCTAAATCGAGAAATAAATCCATCATCATGGTTGTAGTAGAAAGTCTTTCCAAGTATGCTCATTTATGTGCTCTTCAACACCCATTCACAAAATCCACTGTGGCTCAAATTTTTATGGATAATATCTTCAAACTACATGGCATGCCTCATTCTATTATCTCTAACCATGATCCAACTTTCTCCAACAATTTTTGGCAAGAACTGTCTAGGATACAAGGAACCCAATTACATCTCAACACCACCTATCATCCCTAGAATGATGGACAAAATGAAGTTATAAACAAGTGTTTGGAAATATATTTGAGGTGTTTTGTGTTTGACCGACAAAATTAGTGGTCTTAGTGGTCATCCCTAGTTGAATGGTGGTACAACACCTCTTACCATACTTCCACTCATATGACTCCCTTTGAAGAAGTCTATGAGGAAGATTCGTCGTCGATTCTCTCATACATTCCATGTGTCTCCAAGTTTCAGGAGGCATACAACACTCTTACAACCCACACGGACATTCTCCTTATCCTCAAAGAAATTTGGTCATGGATCAGAAACACATGAAGCAATAATTAGATGAGGTTCATTCAAAATGTCAATTTTCTCAAGGAGACTAGGTGTTTCTTTGTTTGCATCCTTATAATAAAACTTCAATCAAAGCTAAATATTGTTTGAAACTCGCCCCCAAGTTATATGGAACTTATTCAATTCTCAAGAAAATGGGATTCATGGCCTACCAATTATCTCTTTCTAGTCATTCTAAGCTCCATCATGTTTTCCATGTATCATGCCTAAAGAAAGTGATTGGAACTAAGTGTCAAACTAAAACCAATCTCCATGAGTTGAATGAATAAGGATCCATTTGGTTGCAACCACAAGTAGTCTTGGACCAGCGTGAGTTTTGTCTCTGTCAACACACCATCACAGTTTTTTTAGTTCAGTGGAAGGATACACCACCAGAAGATGCCACTTAGGAGCTGACTACCATTATGCAACAATTTCCCCATCTCAAGCCTTGAGTATAGAGATGTTTTTCAAGGGGGAGGGAATGTTAGAGACCTAACCTCCCTAACCCCTCATGCAGATAGAATAATATGTTTTCTATGTAATGGAGACTGACATTAGTAAATAAGGCCTATATAATAATGTGAAAAAGTCTAATGGAAGAATACTTAATAGAAGCTTCTGCTTCTAGAAAGATCTTCCTCTAGAATGTTCTTTTGAATATAGAATTAGTATAAATAGAAGTAGAAGGTGTGGGAAAGTTTTTTCTTGAGAATTATTGTAATAGAGCTCTACTCTGTTAGAGGTTTTCCCATCGAAGAGGAAAGTGAACATGACTTTCTATGAATAAAGGTATCATTTTCTATGTTGTTATTCTCTATATTTTGTTGTTCCACTGGTATTTGTTGCAATACTTTTGTTTCTACTTGTTATAATACCGATGGTACCTTACAAAGAAGCAAGGATAGAATGGTAACAAGACCAATAGATATGTAAGATAATTCAACAACTACAAGAGGACCTTAGTGCATCAAATAAATTTGTATGGAAGAATGGTTTTCTATGGTATCATAATCACCTATATTTATGTAAGAATTCCCAACTCAAATAGAAGGTCATTCTGGAATTGCACACTTCTCCTATAGGAGGACATTCATGTTTCTTGAAAATTTTCCACATGATCAAGAATGATTTTTTGGGGGAAGGTATTAAAAATGATGTTGAAAATTTTGTATTTGAATATGTGGTCTACCAACATATTAAGGGAGAGACAATCAAGACACTAGGTTTCCTAAAACCATTATCTATTACAAGTCAATGTTGGGAAGACATTTCAATGGATTTTATTACATGTTTACCTAAATCTGAAGGAAATACTATCATCATGGTGGTAGTGGATCGATTGACAAAGTATGCCCATTTTTACTCTCTAATTCATCATTTTAAAAGAAAGTACAATAGCCATGACATTCATGGAAACAATTAAAAAGCTACATGGAGTACCCAAGATTATTGTAAGTGATAGAGATCCAATTTTCACTGGAAATTTTTGGATTGAATTATTTTCTTGTTTGGATACTCAATTTTATTGCAGTTCATCTTACTATCCTCAACTCGATGGGAATACTGAGATTGTGAATAAATGTATAGAAGGATATATTTGTTTCTTTGCATATAATAAATAGACATAATGGGTCAAGTGGGTTCTCTTGTCAAAATGGTGGTACAACACATCCTTCCATACTTCATAAAAAATATAACCATTTCTAGAAATTTGTGGATATCTGTTGGACACACCTACCACACTTAGAGGGGGGGGTGAATGAGTGTGGGGATATTTTTCCCAAAACTTACCTCTTGCACAAAAACTCATCAATTAGCATTCAACATTTATTCATTACCCATTGTTGTCATTTATAGCCAGTTATATGTGAGCACATATCAACAACATATATCAACAAGTTATCATCAACAAGTTATCACCACAATGAACACAAAGAACACAAGATGTATGTACAATTTTCTTTTTATTATGGACTACAATCCTTGGGGTTTATTGGCAACAACTGAATAGAGTGAAACTTTGTAAGAGCACCTGCTCTATAATGCAAGACTCAACTTACACCCTCAGCATCAACTGAGATGAGGCAACAATCCTCAACATATATCAATCTGTCAACAGGTACGCGACCTGTCAGTATTGCAGCTCGCGTGTGCATGCACCTTGGCTCACTACAACCCACATGTGAACGCGTCCAGTGTATAATGTAACAAGCGTATGCTTCTGAGCAACTAGGGTTTTGCTTTACTTCACATGCTCAGATCCTCTGCAACCTGCAATCACTTTCTCTTCTGTCTTCCACTGTCCAAACTGACCCACAACCAGTCACAACACATCCAAGCTCTCCAATAGTTTTCTCATGCTCCACAACAAATCAATATGAATGCTATCTCAATCATGTATAAACAACTAGTATACCATAGCAATCATGTCACTACTGAATCACAAGAGTGTTGCGCACTCCATCAACCAAATCAACCAAATTGAACCACATCATAGAAGTCATACCAAGAATGACCTAAGCATTCACAACACATCAAACAATATTATCCATCAAGACAATAATGTAACCATACCAGTATCTCAATGATAGATTTGAGGCCATAGAATGCATATCTGGAACCTGCCTCATCATTCAAGAGCTTGGCACCAGCTCAAACAAAAATCTCCATGATTTTATCCGCTCCACACTCCCTGTACATAGTTATCCCGCATGTACACTCACCCTATACACAACCAACCCATGTGTACACACACCCTATACACAGATAGCCCATGTGGACATCAGAAAATAGGGTTTTCTGTGAATCCGAGAATTTTGTCGTCAAGATCTCTAACATTGCCGAAACTTTGTTGCGTTCATGAGATCCTCCTCTCGCTCTCTTCTACAGAATAGATCTTCAATCATGCTCAAGAGATCCATACCAATAAGATGCTCTCACACGAAGCTCTCCATCAATACTCCAAAAGATATTCATAAGAAAATCTCCATTGATCTACAAAAGGATTCTCACCAAATGTACATTTTACAAGAGATCCTAGCTTCTTATTTATACTTTCATCTTCTAGGTCACTTAACCCATTTTTAGGTTACTTAACCCATTTCTAGGTCACTTAACCTATTTTCCTTATTCTAGGATTAGCCACTTTCCATGAATAGAAAGTTCTCCAATACTTTATCATTTAAATATTCCTTCTTGATTTTATCACTACATTTTATCATTTAAATAATCTTTCTTGATTTTGTCACTTTACTTTATCATTTAAATAATGATTTCTTCTTTTCAAGCACTTTGACTTCTTTGACCTTTTGGGGCTTCAAGCCATCATATGGGGATCCTCCAACTTCATAAGGCCATAACTCTCAAACCATGAGGAGTTATGTGACATTTCGCATACCACCGGAAATGGCATGTCAAGCATTATCCTTCTAGGATAGTTTCACCAACAGCTTCATTGATCTTCATCTCATTATTCCACATACAAGCATGGTTCCTCCAACTTTTCTCCTAGGATAACTCAATCCATAAAGCGTCTTCCCATGAGGGCTTTCACCATAAGGGGACCACTTTGGAGTTCATCCATTTGTGCACCTTATCAACCATGATAAGACAATAATGATTCATCTTTGCATCAATTCACCACTGCAT
>ML804642.1:172421-198342 GCA_009831015.1 Picea engelmannii | reverse complement strand
CCACTATCCAATGAAACTAGTCTCACTCAATTTGGATACTCTAGGAAGAAGTTATGATTGTTTTACCTGGAACACCTTCTTGAGACTAGTCAATAGGACTAGTCAGATACCCTATATTCCACAGGGTGTATATACAAATGTAAGATGACCTAGAAGCTGAAATTTTTACCACAGATACCTTCCTAATTTATGTGAATAGCCTCTAGAGTTTAGGATCTGAAATGTTACAGAAAAAATTTTATAGCAAAAATTTTGCAATGACTCAGTTGAAGATGATTCTGTAACCATATCTTTCATAGGCTGTATCTCCGAAAGTATAAAGCCTCGGGAGCTAAAATTTTAACCCGACGTACCTTGATAAGTCTACTAAATATCCTCCAAGTTGTTCCTTCTGAAACATTGTAGAAAAAAATTTATAGTGAAAATTCCAAGGTGTATCAGATGTAGCAACGAAACCCCAAGACCTTGAGCTCTGATACCATATGTTAAGAACCAAATATCAATATATCATAGAAAAACCTTAGAATAATTACTCAATGCCTTGAAAAATAGATAATTTTAGATAACAAGCCTCTTCGAGGGGGCAACCTCCTTTTACCCCACATAAATGTTCAAGTATTAGATGATTCCAAATGAAAATATCTCCTTGGTATATATAGGAGACTAGGAGGTATAATTACAACTAATGGAATACAACCGACATAAATAAAATAACATTACTAATGTAATAAGCCCCAATTAAGGGATAATGAGCCAATATTAGGGCTTAACAATTTCTAACACAAATATCATCGTTGATTGTATTATAAACCTACACATTTTATGCAGTAGTATATTGTTTTCCAAGGTAATTAGAGGATAACGCAGAAATACATAGGGATTCCTTATTTTGAGAGGAAATGTATAGTTTATATTAAATTATATTATAAATGGCATCATTGATATGATTTTATATTTATTAGTAATTGGCGATGATAATAGAAGTTGCCTTCTACTTTATTTCATTTAAAAAACAAATTATGATTTGATATCTAGGTAACAAATAGCTCTGGATGATATAGAGAATTAAAAGTGTACACATGTAATATCTTTTGTTTTTGTTATATACTTGGAAAAATTTATTAGGCCATTTACTTCTCCATGTTATCTAATATGATGATAAAAAATAACATGCTACTCAATTTTTTTGGCATTCATTTTCCCCTACTTTAGAAGTATGCTAGTTGTTAATTTATTGATATGCTAGTATTGTTGTTTCATTTCATTGGATGTTGCATTTTAATTGAATCGGGATGTGGGAGAAATGGAAATGGTCAAACCTAAATATTTCATTTAATGGTTTTTAATGTTGAGTTGTGCATGCATTGTTTTTTATAATATTTAGGTTTCAATTGCTTATCTTTTATAAACATGGTATATTGTCCACTAGTGCTTAATAACAAGAAGACATGACATGACATAGTGTTTATGTGAGATTTCCTTGGTGGTTATGTTGCATGTGCAGTGAAATAGAAACTTGGAAATATCCGTCTTATTTGTAGTTCCTTCAACCTACCAAGAACAAGAAACCTTCAAATATTCAAGCGTTGGGTAGATGACAATTTCTTGGTGGTAAATGTTGGGCACAAGTTGAAGGCTAGAAGTGGCATATCTTTAGGTATCCCAACACATTTTGATATATTCATTAAGACTAGTAGCTTCATTCAAATACATTTAACATTGGATAGCAATTACTTTGTTAAATTAGAAAGTGTCATATTAGATTTATTGTTCATCAGAACATGGTGTACTTTATTATACATTTATATCATTCAACACAAGTACTAATACAATTTGTTGTGGTCATATGTGTTGATATTTAGTGTTCACAATCCAAACTCGATATTGGTTTCCATTGGCATTTGGGTGTTGATGTACCATTTGGTATTGGTTATCATTAGCATCTGGATGTTGAAGTATGGTAATGTGGGTTTAGGGTTTCAAATGGATATTGATGCTTTTGTATTCTTAGAAATTTTCTAATTTAAGCTCTCATTATATGTATTCATCTTTAGATTTCTTATTCAATTTTTGGCTTATATTCTTGGTAAATTTTATGGCCTAGGTTGTCATTAGATGTATTTATCTTGATAATTTTGATTCAATCTTCAGTTTGAGTTCAGGATTCTTATAAATAATATTTATTAGTTTTTAATAAAGCATGGACTTGTTATAGAGGTAGTTTGATTTTGAAGCCAAGGAAAAATGGTCTATCTATAATAGCAATTTTATTCTAGCTAACGAGGAAAAATTTAGTCAATTAAGTGAAAAACCTGTCTATGTAATCTTATCCATCTTGTTTAGTCATTGATTATATATTTGATGAAAACCTTTTTTTTTTCTGGAAAAGAAAAAAAAAACTTTATATTTCTTAGATGGAAATATACATTATTCTGCCTCAAGGGAGAGTCTCTACCTAGAACAAAAAAAAATAACAAAGCTGGCATAAAAGCCATTCTTTCTACCACTTATCTAATATACACATACCTTACATCAAACGGTCTCCAAACTTTTACATTTTCTTCGAGTCAAAACAGGTCGAAGCCAAAATTCAAACCTTCCATATCAATTCAAAATATCATTCAAGGATAAGGAGTTAAAAATTAAATTCAAGACTTTTAGTTTCCTGACCATCACGGAATTCCTGAACTGCAAAGGAGCCAATGCGACATTCCAGAGCTTCCTTGGAGAGCATGTTCATCATTTAGTTGATCTCTTTGTAGACATGCATAAAGGACTTCCAAGTGAAATTATGCTCAAGATGTCGGATTTTTTTCAACAGGGATTGAAGGCTAGCTAACTCAAATTTGCATTTGTGATTTTCCCAGTCAATGAAAACTTTTGAATCCCCCATCACTTGTTTCTCCAAAGATGAAGGTATTACTAATAAATTGCAAGTTTAGTTTATTGTATTTTATGCATCGGATTGATAAGAATGCGAAATACATAAACTCATTAACTTATTATGGAATATCAAATGTGACTTTTACTTGATGCTCATTAATGATTAAAGAGATCAGCCATTAATAAACATGTTGCAAATTAAGAGAAGAGAACAACAAAACAGAAAGAGAAATAGAGAAAAGAACTTGTTAACGGAGTTCACCAATCATTGGCTACGTCTCTGGGCCCACTTCTAAGTGGAGGACCTCTTTATTTCTCTTTAAAATGCTCAAAGTTCTCTTACACAGGCTCTTTGTTGTTACATTACATGCTTCATATCTGTTGTGCAAGAACTCCTTGCTCAGATTCATACATGCATCATCAAACTCCTCTCAAAAACATGGCAAAAAAACCTCTCAAAACATGAGAAAAAGCCAAAAATTACAAGCTACTCCTTCAAATCCCTACATCAAAAAGTCTCCTTCAAGCTTCAAAAAGCCTATTTTATATAGGTTTTGGGATGAACAAGAGAAGCCTAACTTCTCTTGAATATATGGCCTCTTTCTGGGATCAAATCCCCCTCCAAATGGCCAAGATATCCTCAAAAAACCAATTCTTGTCATTATATCAGGCAAAAATCATTTAAAATTGCCAAAAACTATAGTAAAAACCCATTTTTGCATAAAATTTGGGCTTAATCCACCAAGAATAGGTGCGCGCCCTCAAATCATGGTCACATGCATCTAAAATTGGCCAAGCGCTAGCCCAAAGGTCTAATCATTGGCCCTTAATTCGTGCTAGCCCCCTGGTTTTGGTGCGCTCTACATGGATCCTCGACCTAGAATGATCCGCGCCCTAAGGGATAGGCCCCCAAACTATGCTTGGGGTTATATGGATGCGTCGAGGTTCAAGGGCTAGGCCCTATCCAAACCCCACGTGTGTAGTGGAGAACCTAACATCCTGTGTTGTGGTCGCATGGGTGGATAAGTCCATGGGCTAGGTCTTAGCCCCAACCCCCTTCCTCCTCCATTACACATATATTACAACTTAAATAATGTTATTGTGGCTTGTATAAACAAGCTTCACACATGGCACATTGGTTGTTGGAACTTTCCCAAAGTTGGTGCTTGGTCATAGGTAGTGGGTTCAAAACCCATGGACCCCAAACTTATTTTTGGAACTTTCCATTCAACTGTTGACCGGGTGCCACATGGCTGCCCATGCCTGGGTCACGTGGCACCACCACATTTGACCAACTCACATGCCACATGTCAGTAATGTATTGGATCTGTCATCTGCCCAGTCAACTGTTGCAGTGCTTCCACATGTCTCTGCCACATCAGCATCATTAATTAGCTTTGGTGATGTCATGCTGACGTCAGCATTGACTTTTTTCCATTCCTTTGACTTTTTAACTATTTGAGAATCTGATCAGAGTGTGATAACTCTTGCATACAGAGCCCGTTTGAGAACGTAAATATATGGCCAGAATCAGCGTGTCGAGACGGTTGCAATGGAATTGGTTTCACTCAATTCCGAGAACTTTCATTTTTGAGCATTTTCTAAGCCTGGGGAGCCTCCTGGATCACTTGTATGTGATCTATATCTCTTCACTACACATAAAACAACAAGGAGAAAAGAGCTGAGAATTCTTCCTTGGTGTTAGAACTCGAGCCTAACACATATCTTATATGGAAGTAGTGCTTGGAGGAGATGAATAAAATGACCCCGACATCGCATCTAGTAGGGTGGCCTTGGTTGGCTCCATCGAAGAATCCCCAAGGAATATTTAAGTCTGGAGTTGGCATGGAAGGGATCCTGATTTTCTTCTATTTTGGTTCATGGGGAAACTCCTTCGCTAGTTTCTCAATAAGGCCAGTTACCACTTCCACGGGAAGTAATTTATCCTGAAACAAAATAGAGTTGCACACCCACCATATGAAATATACAAAGTGACAAGGGAGGGAATCGAGGCATACCACAAAATTATCCATCATCTAGTCTTTCACACAGAGTTCCAAACTATTTTGGTTCCACGAAACATTGGTTCTTAATCATTTTAGAAGGAGACTCCAGATCTAAAGAGTATAAGGGAAAGATGCAAAGAGGTGGTACACTGATTCTACTTCCTTAAAGCATAGTGAACATATTTTTGGGTCGATCCATCCATGTATGATTCCATTATCCTAGGTTAAAAGTTTTTTTTTTAGAGCAGGCCAAAGAACAATTTTAGATTTTAATTGATAGTGCAATTTCTAGATTTTTTTCCCACCACCAATTTGAGGGGCCATCATGTTCTCTCTCAGCATATTCCTTGTAGCCATGGTTTACAATATATTCTCCCGAGACTACATTCATAGACCAAACTAGGGAGTCTTCTTCCTCTACTATTAACTTAATATGGTTGGAGCACGACATTCCGACGAATTTTTCACATTCTTCAGCCAACTCGCCTTCCAATATGAGGTCGAATTATGATTTCCATCTTAGTCGCCCAAATATTTTTTTATCAAGGGCATCTCATAGAGAGAATATCTCTTGGTCGTGCAGAATAGTAAGAATCCTCTATAAAATTTTGAATTCATCACCTTTTTTGGCCCAAGGGTCTTCACCGGTCCTGACTCTTTTACCATTTCCAATTTTCCATACCTTCATCTGCTTACCAGGGGGAAGGATTCCACCATGGCCTTCAAAGCAATTGAACTATTATTCGTAATCTTCCTTGATGCATGAAACCAATATTCAATAGACAAATTTCCAAGATACTTTGATTTCATCACTCTGCCCCAAAGAGATGAGTTTTAGGTTATCCTCCAAAGGATTTTTCTGGTTGATGCTTGGCTAAATAAGTACATGTTTTTTATGCACCATCCACCCAAGGATTTTGGCCTAGCAAGGTTTGTCCATTTCACTAGTGGGATCATGTTGTGTTCACGAATTTCGTGTATATTTTAACCTTGTACAATATTTTACTGCAAACATATTTTCAATAAAATAATAGAAAATATACAATGGAAAATACACACATTACACAAAGATTTTTCCATGGAAACCCAAACTGGGAAAACCAACATATTCTATATTCATTCATAGTGATACATTGTTTACAATACAATATACATATAGAAGCTAGTGGCATCCAAAAACCCTAACACAATGACCTGTAGTAGTTAAAAACCCTAATTCCTTAACCAGAAATAGAAAACCATTGGGAAAAACCATGTGTCAAAAAACCGCCCAACAATGGACACAAAAAACGAGGCAAAAATGTGACATGTTTCCCGAGGCAAAAAAAAATTCTCAGGGGCGCTGCCCCTGAATGTGCGCCTGACGCAACGTAGCAGACACCACAACTAGTCGTGCAAATAATATAACATGTACTCAAAATTCTCCCACTTGTTGTTTTCTTTGCATACAGGGGGTTACAGGGTTACATAGTAAAAAATATAAGGCATCAATGCCCATGGATCCTCTACACCAAGAAAACTTCTCAATGCTCACAGATTTTGTTAATGAATCTGCAACATTCTTCAAAGTGTCCATCTTCATCAAAATCACTTTTGTTTATTCAACCATGTCTCTCACAAAGTGATATTGAATATCAATATGATTTGTCTTTGAATGATAAGTTGGGTCCTTCGCCAAAAACATTGCACTTTGACTGTCACAATCTATCCTTACAACTTTTTGTACCAACCCAATACCTAAACACAACCTTTGTAGCCATATTGCTTCCTTACTTTCATGAGTGGTTGCCATGTATTCAACTTTTGTAGTTGAAAGTGCCACTACATCCTGGCTTTTGCTCATCCAACTAATTGCTCATCCAAATAGGTTAAACACATACACGCTTGTAGATCTCCTAAGATCCATATCTCCATCCCAGTCTGCATCCACAAAGCCATGTATGTCCAAAAATATGTCTAGTCCTGGTCTTCCTTGGTGGCACAATCCATAACTAGCAGTGCCACACAAATACCTGAAAACCCTTTTTACTGATGTCCAATGCTCCTTCCCTAGTTTTGACATATACCTGCTCAAAACTCCCACTGCATGTGTAATGCCTGGTCTAGTACAGACCATTGCATACATCAAACTTCCAACTACACTCGCATATGGAACACGAGACATGTCCTCCTCCTCTTCATGTGTCTTGGGACACTGATCCACATATAACTTTACACCAATAGGAATAGGGACCTTGACCAGTTTAAATTCCTGCTTATTAAACCTTTGCAATATTGTATCGACATATTTTCTCCAATTTAACTAGAGTTTTCTCTTTTTCCGATCTCTTTTAATTTCCGTGCCCAAAATGAAATTTGAAGCATCGATATCCTTCATGTCAAATTTAGAGGAGAGCTTGTTTTTCACATCCTGAATAATCTCCTTGTTGTTTCTTATCAGCAACGTGTCATCCACATACAATACCAAATAAATCAAATGATCACCAATTAATTTAAAATACACACAATGATCCTCTTTTCTTCTTGTGAAGCCAAGTCCCAGCATATATGTATCAAATTTTTTATACCACATCCTTGGTGATTGTTTTAAACCATATAGGGACTTTTTCAGCTTGCATACCAACTCCTTCTTTCCCTTAACAACAAAGCCTTTTGGATGCTTCATATATATTTCTTATTCCAGATCCCCATGTAGGAATGTTGTCTTCACATCCATCTATTCTACTTGAAAATCAAATGCAACAGTAATAGATAACAAAAATATTATAGAAGTTAACTTGGCAATAGGAGAAAAAATCTCACCAAAATGAATTCCCTCAACCTGGGAATAACCCTTTTCTACTAACTAAGCTTTGTATTTCTCCACTTTGCCTTATGCATTCATCTTCTTTTTAAATACCCATTTGCTTCCAACGGGATTTATTCCAGTCGACAACTCCACTAGATCCCAAGCCCCATTCTTATCCAAGGCTTCCATTTCTTCATCCATGGCCTTTTTCCAAAGCTTTCCATCCTCTGAATCCACTGCCTCCCTAACAGTTCTAGGATCATCATCAGTAATAGACAAAGAAAAATTTGAATAGAAATCCGATGTAGTATACCTTTTCGGTATACTTCTTTCTCAAACTGATATCCTCAATACTGGAGTATGAGGATCTTCTTCTTCGGATTCGTGTTCTTCTGTAGAGTCTGATTCATCATCCTTTAAATCAAACTCTATTTTCTTTGGTTCTTCCTTACTTGGTAGGACTTCTAGTTTAATAAAATCTTTCATTTCTCTAAATACCACATTTCGGCTATACACAACCTTCTTAGTTTCTAGGTTCCAAATCTTATAACCTTTGAGAACATCTTTATACCCAATAAAGATACACTTTTCATCTTTCTTATCTAGCTTACTCTTGTTTTCCTTTGGAACATGAACATAGGCCTCGCAACCAAATACCTTGATATGTGTGAGAGAAGGTTTCTTACTAGTCCATACTTCTAGTGGAGTCTTTTCATCCAGCACCGATGAGGGTGATTTGTTGACCAGGTAACATGAAATACCCACTACCTCTGCCCATAATTCTTTCCCTAACCTGATGCCACTAAGAATGTACCTTTTTTTTCCATCAATGTCCTGTTCATCCTTTCTGCAACTCCATTCTACTGAGGTGTATATGGAGTAGTCTTCTGCATTGCTATACCAGACTTCTTACATAATTATTCAAATTCATTCTCGCATAACTCTCCACCGTCATCTGTCCTCAACTCAGTCAACACCTTAATTATTTTCTCTATTTGATTCTCAACAAGAGCCTTAAACTCTTTAAACATGTCAAAGACTTCATATTTCTTCCCGAGGAAATATATCCAAGTATTCCTCGAGAGGTCATCTATAAATGAGACATAGTACACAGATTTTCCCAATGATGGAACCGACATAGATCCAAACACATGACTGTGAACTAGCTCTAAAATTCCTTCTGCCCTTGTTGCACCAAAGGGGAATCTTACTGGATTTTTCTTCCCATATATACAATGTTCACAGAAATCAAAATCCATAGAGTATTTAGACATACTTTCAGCCATACCTTTACCGTGTAGTAGTCGAAGACCATTCTCTTCGATATGCCCTAGTCTTTGATGCCACATCGTAAACTTTTCTCCAGAGACTGTAGGAGTTCTTTCTTATTCAACTCCAATATTAGGAACAATGGAACTATTACACCCATCACTAATAGTGCTTCCTTGTAGCTTATACAAAGTTCCAAACCAAACTCCCTTTGGTAGCACCATTGCTCCTCAAACCATCCTGCATGTTTCCTTTTCAAATATTGTTTTTACCCCTGCATAGTCCATTTTTCTTACATAAATCAAATTTATGGCCCATCCTAGGATGTGCAGAACACCAAGTAGTTTTCTAATATTTCCATCTATGAGCCTCAACTTGAATTTTCCTCGACCTATGATTTTGGTTTTCGATTCATCACCTAGGAAAACATTACCTCCATCATACCTTACATATTCACAAAACCTCTCCATGTGGGGAGTCATATGAAAGGATGCACCTGAGTCAACCAACCATGCCTCATGATATTCATGTGTGCTTGAAGAATCCAAGTACACATCCCCTCCTTATTCCTTGGATGTATTTTCTTTCGTAGAAGGAGATTCTTCAGATCCCTTTTTTTCCTCAAATTTGGATCTACATTGCTTCTTGTAGTGCCCTTATTTTCCATATCTCCAGCATACCTTTACAAAATTTCCGGGAGACTTAGATCTCCCACTTGAGGAATTATGATCCAGGTGGATATTGATGGCCACCCACCTATTCCAAGTAGCTCCTCTTGATAGTTTTAGTTCAACACGTTCTTCTGTAATTCTTTGTAATTGTGGGTTCTACACTTTTGGGGTTGTCTTAAGCCCTACACAGCATCCAGGTGGATATTAGTGGCCACCCACCTAATCCAACTGAATTATTTTGGAAGTTTTCATGTCCATACATCTTTCTGTACTCCCAGGGCCATTTTGGGGCCCTAAACAATGTTTTTTTGGCTTGCCACATTCAAACTATAAACAAAGTTATAGTTTGATAGAATAATGTGTAGTTCTTGAAAATACCTTTCAAAAGGGCTATCACGCTCATAAAACGGAGGTCGTATGAAAAATTTACAACCCCTGGAAGTTGAGTTACCAACTTACCCATCGGAGCCCACATAACTTTTGGTGTTTCATCTCCTAGGGTTGGGTTTTTGGATGTCTAGGGTTTTGGAATTCAAGAGTAATGTAAAAAAGGCCTCTGGAGCCTCATTGTAATCATTTATGATCAGATGGATGTGCATAGAAGACAAATCTCTTCTCAGAGATAGCTACCACCATTCGATCAATTTGATTTCAGTTCTGTAGTTTACAGTTTCAACCTATTTTATTTATTCAATAGAATTTATTGTTCATTGGATATTTGTTGTTTTTATTTGTATCTTTGTGTTATTGTATTCAATCTATTATTCATTTCATTCCACTCATAAATCTGGATTAGTGGTATCAGAGCAGTCTGATCTTCATTTATTTTTCTTCGTGCATGTCCCCGACAAGATCTGGGTACAAGAAGTTGGGACTCGAACCAGTCGAGTATTTTCAATATCGGTCATGTCGAGCCTAACAAAAACTCATGGGGGATGAGAATAAATATGATGGAGTAGGATATCCTTTTAAAATGTTGCTTGAGGAATCCCTTGTGCGACAAAGGAACAAAATGATGGACAAATTTGCACATATTCTTCGGCAGCTGCCCACAGGAGACACATCTTCATCAAGCAGCCATGCAACCCCCTTCAAGGTACAAGTATATTTTTATATTCCATTATTTGAAGGACTAATAGATGCGGATGTTGTAGATAAATGGTTGAATCTGCTCGAAGGGTACTTTTCAATCCACAATTTTTCCAACAGGGAAAAGATTACTTTTGCACTCCTCAAGGTCATCCCCCATGTTAAGGACTAGTGGGATACTTACTTTGAGCAAAGGGCCATAGAGGAATCTACAATATTTGTGGTCTCCCCCACATGGGATTCCTTCGGGGATGCCATTAAAGAACAATACTATCATGTTGGAAGCTACGAGGACCAGTACACAAGATGGACCATGCTGCGTCGGGAAAGGGACCAGACAGTACCAGATTTCACCAATATTTTCCATACCTTGTGCACCAAATTGGGTATCAAAGACTCTAAATGAAATATGATGCTAAAATACCGTGAATGTCTACATAAATACAGTCAAACAGAAATGGATTTTCTGGACATCGCATCATTAGGTGTGGCTTATAGATATGTTGGCAAGATCAAGCATAAATTTAAGCAAAAGAGGTGAGAGTTTGGATCTGCAAACTCCTCACAACCGAAGCAGGGAAAAGGCAACCCCAACCCACAAAAAAGGGATAGAGAAAAGATGGCCACTCTAAGGACAAACAGTCCAAGCCACAACACAATAAGGGTAATGAGAAGCCGAAGAAGGACACAAGAAAGTGGTGTGAATACCATAAAATCCCTTGGCACAACACCGAAGAATGTCACTCCAAGAAGTCACTGGTGGTCGAGCTGAAAGCTTCTGAGGAAGAGACAGATTCTGAATCTTAATCAAATCCAGAAGGAGGGAATCATATTATCGATGCCAAACCCAACACCATTGTCTCTACCACCAAATTCCATCCAAGCGAACCAGAAGAACCAGAGGAAGGGGAACACCTCTTTCACTCACAGATGTGGGTAAAGGGGGCTCCACTTCATTTCATTGTCAATAGTGGTAGTCAGAAGAATCTGATCTCAATAGAGGTCGTCAAGCAGTTGGACCTATCGATGACACCGCACCCACAACCCTACACCATGATCAGATGGCCTATCCAAGGAAGAGATCTCCGCATCAGCCAAAAGTGTTGTTTTCCCTAAAAAATCAATCCCTTCAAAGACGAGGTATTGTGTGATATTTCTCCCCTTGAAGTTTGTGATATTATTTTAGGACAGCCATATTTGTGGAAGCGACATGTTGTGTATGAGTCTAGAACTCACAGTTTTATTATTACTTTGGGTATACAATTGTACAGGATACCAGAGGTAGCGTTGCCTACCACTATTTCTTTAATCTCTACTAAGAAATGCAGTAAGGTCATTTCACAGACCGGGAAGTTCATCTTCTTTGTGATCCGTGCTCACAGTAAGAAGAAGGTCGTCACCACATCCATGGCCTCTACACAGAGCCTCTCTTTGTAGCAGAAGAAAGTGGATGGGATCATGAAAGAGTACAAAGACATATTCACCTCACCCACTGGGGTACTGACGCACTGCCAAGCCAAGCATCCAATTGATCTAACCCCCTATTCACCTCTTCCTAATGGACCAGTCTACCATCGCTTGTTTATGGAAAATGATGAAATCAAGCATCATATCCAAAATATGCTTCAAAAGGGGCACATCAAAACCAACTCCTCCGCTTGCGGAAGCCCGATTTTACTGGTGTAGAAGAAATATGGGACCTAGAGACTCTGCATTGATTATAGAGAATTAAACAAAATCACAGTCAGGAACTGGTACCCAATTCCCCAAATTGATGACCTTCTTGACCAACTCAAGGGGGAAATTTCTTCAATAAGATCGACCTAAATTATAGCTACCACCAAGTTCCCATCGAACCGACTGATGTATGGAAGACAAATTTCAAATATAAAGGTCTCTTTGAATGGTTGTGTTATCACATATACCACAAAGTGCAACATTCAGAACAATCCATTTCGGGCTTGAAACACAAGCAATCAGACAGACTTGATTTTCAATGGCGAAGATCCTATGAATAGTTCATATCAGTGACTCTCAGACGATCGAGATCTCAAAGTAGCACAATGATTAGCGACTAGATAGAGGAGTTGAAGTCCTGAAGTAAATCTAATCCATTCAAGGTTGAGGAAACGCGTCAACGGATATCACACTTCGAAAGATTTACTTTGGAGGATTGCGTGAGCAAGCAGAAGAAAACTCCTGAAGCCTAGAGGTCTCGAATCAAATCTGGACCGTCCAAATATAGAGGACACATGGAGGCAGATCCCTCACTTCGGAAGATTTACTTCGAAGGTATGTCACAACTGCCAACAACTAGGACACTATGCGAGAGAATGCCCACTTCCACCAATGACTTGTATGTATTTATGTGCATCAGATCATGACACAGAAGAATGTCCTACATTACTAGGGAAGATCCAAGAGAAGAGGAATCAAAACAATCATAACGTTCAATGCATTTTAGCAGAAGCCACACATGCAAGATATAGCATTAGATATAGCATTCAAGGCCACACGTGCAAGATGGTGGGGCGCACACAAAGAAACAATCAAGAATTGGTACCAATGTAAGTGGTTACTGCGTAGAACATAGAAGCGACCAACAACAAAAGTAAAATGGACAAGGGGCACCAACAGAACACTTGGAGAAGTGCAGAGCATTGTGGAAAATGACACCTCCAGAGGAATGGCCTCATCATTTTGTACATACTTTAGAGGGCATCCCAACAAACTAGTATACAGACTAGGAACTGCGCAGAGGAACTACGAGCTGGCGAGTATTGCAACAAAAATTTACAGTCAGTTTCTCATTCGAGCATGAGAACTCCAACATAGATGAAACACTTAAGTAGATAAGAGGGGTGATATTCATTAAGGAACCAGAAGTTGAACACATAACAAAGGAACAACGGTGGAACAAACAAACAATGAAAGAACTATTGTCATGCTACCATGTGCAGGAATCAACACCTGATGAAGACGATTCACGCGATATTAAGATTGAGGAAGCTGAAGTCAAAAGAGAAGTGGAAGGCCCACCTCTAGAATTAGAAGTACTTGTTTTTCCAATCAAGGTGAAGAAAGTCAACCTTGGGACAGTTGAGAATCCAAAAATGGCCAACATTGGAGACTACTGGGATGAGCAGACAGTGGAAAGAATAACAGAGTTACTGCGTGAGTATAACGACCTGCTCCCTACAACATTCACATAAATGAAGGGCCTAGAAGGAGAGCTAGGTGAAATGAAGATACCATTCATAGCTGAGGCAAGATCAATCAGACAACGAACATACAGACTAAATCCAATATATAAGAAAAAAGTCAAAGCTGAGATCGATAAGATGCTTGAAGCCGGAATCACAGAACCCATTGAAGAATTAAAATGGATAAGCCCGATGGTAGTTCAGGAGAGAAAACAAGATGGGATAAGAATATGCGTCGACTTGAGGAAGTTGAATGATGCATGCCTACATGATCCATTCCCTACACCCTTCACGGATGAATTGTTGGAGAATGTAGGAGGACAAGAAGTTTATTCATTCACCGATGAATTTTCAAGATATCATCATATCAAGATAGCGTCGGAAGACAGATACAAGACTATTGGAGAAATTTCTATTTTTGACACACTAGTTCAGTGGGAGTTAATTGACTAGTTCTATTTTAGACTTTCTATTTTTACCATCACTTTTATGCATGCATGCATTCTTAAGGAAAGCTAACTACTTGATTGTTTTTCTTAATTATGGAATGTTGTGCCCTATATATGAGTGTATTCCACTCATTCATTGTATCATATTGATCATGATCTATGCATCAATCATCGACTCATTGGCGTAGTGTGAATATATTTTTTCATTCTTCCATATTGTATCTCTCTTCCTTTTCTTGATAATCTTTGTTTGTGCATGCTTTAGCTATATCTCCTGTGCAGGTTTCCATGAAACACTGACATGGTATCAGAGCTATGCTACTTGGAGCAACCCAAACAAGCCAAAGAATAAGGAAAATCGGGGTTTCGGCGAGCTAAATCCGTGGTCGTAACTTTCAACAATTATTCCTCCAAAAATATTACGTTTTGGAGGAAACGGCTCGCAATGAAAGTAAATCCGCCCATTTTGGAAGTGGGTTTTCAACTGTTTGGTGAGATTCTTCACCAGTTGCTCAGAAAGTAAGACGCAAGATAGCCTCCTGAAACTGATATGAATCCATGGTCGTACATTTCTACATTCATTGATCCCAAAATATTACGTTTTGGAGGAAACGACCTGCGCGGAAAGTAAATCGATCCATTTTTGGAGTGGGTTTTCAACCGTTTTGGCGAGATTCTTTATTTTTTGCTCAGAAAGTAAGTCGCAAGATCATCTCCTGAAACTGATACAAATTTTCACTTAAAGTTCCCTTTCTGTCGTGATTTCTTAATTTTTTACTTGCAGATTGAGGTTCTTAGAAACAATGGGAGAGATGGATAGGACAATTTCTATACAGTCAAACTTGGTGGTAATCCTCACACCATACAATTATTTTGATTGCAAGCCCAAGGCAGAATTCCAACTCAGAAGGAAAGGATTGTATAATTTGACGATGGTGACAGAAACCGAACCTACATCAGCGATTGAGAAGATGAGATGGACTAACCGTAAGGACGAGGCCACATGACTACTTATTGAGTTAATCTCCATTTATTTATGGTTTCATGTTGCTGCATGCAAGACTCCAAATGATATATGGACCACCTTGGAAGGACTCTTTGGAAAGCAGGATGAGATGTGAGGTCATATGCTTGAGGTAGAGTCGAATACCTTAGACCCTAAAAGTTTTGATAATATACAAGATTTTTTTACTAAATTTAAATCTTTTCTATTGAGCTTGGGTGAATGTGCTATTGATAAGTCTACACAAGAGAAACAACTTATTCTATCAATCTTGGCCAAGATAGGACCAGAATACGTTGTATATGTATCCAATTTCCATTCTGGTAGATGTCTTTTTGGAACAAATTGGAAAATGCCTATGTTGGCTCATTTCATTGAGTTCTTACACAAGAGCAGACAAAACTCATACAGATGGGCCTCATGAAAGATCCAAAAGCACATGCACTCACCATGCATGATGGGAAATGGTCATCCAAACAGAACGGAAGGAGGGATATTCCAAACCCTTCAACAATTCTTCAAGTTCCAGAGCCTCTTCAGATTCCAAGAAGAAGAACAAGGGAAAGCAGTTCACTTACTGCAATAAACCAAAACATGAAGAATCTACATGCATGAAGAAATAGATTAATCTTATGGCACGGGAACTTCAACATAACAACCATGAAAACTTCATTCCAGAGGGAGTCAAGAAGCAGAAGGAAGAAGATCCTACTCCTATGAAAGGTAATCATCATGCTCTGGTTGCAATTAATTCCTCATCTAATTCATGGATTAAAGATTCTAGTGCATCCCATCATATGGCAGCGAAAGAGGAAATTTTCTCTTCCTTGAGTCCATGCTCAAGACCCCCTATTCTCATGGGGGATGATACTCCAGTAGCAGTAGCAGGAGAAGGGAGAGTGGAACTCCACAATGATAGTTTTGAGAATTTTTTACATGTTCCAAACCTTTCTATGAATCTGCTCTCAGTTTATCAGATCACTTAGAAAGGTAAAAAGGTTGAATTTACATTAGATTCAATTTCAGTAATTGACATGCATGACAATTCCATCATTACAATTGGTGAGGTGGATCACAAGTCAAGGTTGTATAAATTCACTAAGTTTTATGATGATGACTCCTCTATTCTACTTACACATAAGGAGATTACTTTGCATGCACCTCTAGTGCAACATGCATATACTCTTGTTCTTCCATCAGTTTCAAACATCAAAGATGATTTCATACACTCAGATTTTGTACATGGAAATAAGCAAGTAGTACATCCAGATAAGAAGCCAATGTTGAAGCTTCAGCAGATGCCCAAGAAGGCACAGAACACACTTTAGGCAGCAGTCAACTTTGCAGGAAATCCATTGGATTCAAGGATGAATCGATCTCAGCATGAGGAGCCTTCTCATGTACTTTTAGCTTTAGAACCTGTGATGCCCATGCATTGCTATATGGTTCAATCTACTGATCCACAGAACTACAATAGGGTTGTGGGAAATCCATTATGGAAAGCAGCCATGCAGAAGGAGTATGACTCACTCCTACAGAACCAGACTTGGAATCTGGTTCCACGTCCACCAGAAAGGAATATTTTCAGGTGTAGATGGGTCCATAGGATCAAGAAGTACAAGGCCCGACAGGTTTCCAAAGGACTTCATCATATCCATAAAGATTTCTACATCTTCATGAATACTTTCAATGAGTAGAAGTTTCAAACTTTGCGGGATCGTCTTGCAGTGAAGAACACAGTTGTCTAGCAGTTGTTATTTTCTTCCTTTGATACATTATCTTTTGAGGGGGGGTTTTATCCCCACGTGGTTTTCCCTCTTTCCTCACTTTTATTCAGTGTTCATTAGTTGCATTGTACATGAGTACCTAAAATGGCCTAGTAGCTGGGACTCATTTTTTACTCCATAGTGATGTTCAGAGGGGGTGTTGGAGAAATTTCTATTTTCGACACACTAGTTCAGTGGGAGTTAACTGACTATTTCTATTTTAGACTTTTGATTTTTACCATCACTATTATGCATGCATGCATTCCTAAGGAAAGCTAACTGTTTTATTGCTTTTCTTAATTATGGAATGTTTTACCCTATATATGAGTGTATTCCACTCATTCATTGTATCATATTGATCATGATCTATGCATCAATCATTGTCTCATTGGAGTAGTGTGAATATATTTTCTCATTCTTCCATATTGTATCTCTCTTCCTTTTCTTGATAAGATTTGTTTGTGCATGCTTTAGCTAGATCTCATGTGCAGGTTTCCATGAAACACTGACAAAGACCACTTTTGCTACATAATGGGAATCCTACCAGTACACATTCATGCCGTTTGGACTGAAGAATGCACCAACAATATTTTCCAGAGTAGTCATAGTTGTGTTTAAGGAATTTATCCACCAGTTTCTAGAAGTATACTTGGACGATTGGATAGTCTATAGCCTGTTGAAAGACCATGTAGAGGTATTACGGTTGATGTTAGAAAGATGCAGACAGTGCCAGATATCATTAAACATCAATAAGTGCATCTTCGGAACACCATTTGGGATACTATTGGGCCATATAGTATGCAAGCAAGGTTTACTAGTAGATCCTGCCAAAATTGTAGTAATCGTTAACCTACCACCACCAAAAACAGTTTGACAACTAAGAGCAACATTGGGACACACATGATACCACAAATTTTTTATCAAAGGGTATGCGCAGATCACCGCGCCAATGGAGAAACTGTTAAGGAAAGATACAAAGTTTCAGTGGAATGAGGAGTGTAAACACGATCTGGCTACGCTAAAAAAAAAAATGGCCACCGCGGCAATCCTAGTATTTCTAGACTGGGAGAATACATTCCATGTGCATGTCGATGCATCGGCCATAGCACTTCGAGCTATTTTGGCGCAACCAGGAGCAGGAAATTTGGATCATCCTATAGAATTTGCAAGCATAAAACTGTAAAAATCAAAGCAGAACTATAACACTACAGAAAGGTAAGGCCTAGCTATGGTCTACGTGCTTGAGAAGTTCAGACACTACTTATTAGGGAAACATTTCAAGATGTTCACAGACCATTCACCACTTAAATACCTAGTCAACAAGCTAGTGTTGGGGGGGGGGAATCTGTCGATGGTTACTATTGTTTCAAGAATTTGATTTTGAAGTAATAGTCAAGCCAGGGAGACTAAATGCAAGACCTGATCACCTATCAAGGGTCACGAACGGAGAGGAACCTACAAATTTAGAGGAAAATTTTCTGGGCGCATGGTTATTTTCAGTTCAGATCACCGATGAATACTTCGTATACATCATCCAATATTTGAGTACAGAGACTGCACCACAAGAATATAACACCGCGCAGAAGAAAAACCTGGTAGTCCGGGTTGTATATTATCAGCTAATTGCATGACACTTATACCAAATGGGTGCAGATAGCATCTTTCGAAGATATGTGCTAGAACATGAAAGACCAAGGATTTTAGCAGAAGCCCATTAGGAAATAGCAAGAGGACATTACGCAGGCAAAGATATCGGGTAGAAGGTTTTGCATGCAAGACTATGGTGGTCGACCATTCATAGAGACTCGAAAGAGTATTTCCATAGAAGCAATGTATGTCAGAGGGTTGGTAAACCAAATAGAAGGGACGAGATGCCCCTGCGACCACAGGTAACATTGCAGGTATTCGACAAATGGGCAATAGATTTTGTGGGACCAATTAACCCACCAACAAAGAGGACAGGAGCAAGGTACATTATCACCACAATAAAATATCTCACAAGATGGGCGAAAGCATCACCAATCAAATATTGCAGTGCAGAAACAACATCACACTTCCTATTTGAACATGTGATCACTACATTCGGTTGCCTAGAGATTTTGATGAGTGACCAAAGAACTCACTTCATTAACAGTACTATCAAGGATATGACTGAGGAATTTGAATTTCATCATCAAAAGAGTACACCATCACCCACATGCAAATGGAACAGTAGAAGCATTTAACAAAATCCTGGAGAATGCATTGATGAAGATCTGTAATGTTAATAGGGATGATAGGGACCTAAAAATACCACCAGTATTGTGGGCTTACAGGACCACATGCAAGAATTTGACATGGCACATGCCATTTAGATTGGTATATGGACAAGAAGTAGTGGTGCCATTAGAATTTTTGGTACCCAGTCTGCGCGTAGCAACAATTACGAACATGATAGAACGAGGTGCAATACAAGATATGTGGAATCAACTGATGATCATGGAGGAAGATAGGATCCTAGCATGGTTCCACTAAGAATTTTAGAAAGCAAGAGACAAATCTTGGCATGACAGACATATCAAGAGGAAAAGCTTCAAGGAAGGAGACTTAGTGTTGATGTATGACAGTAAATCCCTTCAGAATCAACATCCGAGAAAACTCAGAATGCACTGGTTAGAACCATATGAAGTAAAAATTGTCACAGATGGGGGAGATGTATAGTTGAAGGACTTAGGAAGCACAAAACTCATAGGGATGATCAATGGGAGCTGACTAAAGTTGTATAAGGACAGTTGGCGCAGTGTAAAAAAATATAGTACAGGATATCGAAAGGGAACAACAAATGCATAGTGTGCCGAAACTAGAAGGAGAATGCGCCAAAAGTAGAATGATCATGCATGCTCGACAATACTAGCCGATGGAGACAAGGACAACATTCAGTTGAAATTGAAAACAAGCAGGAAAGGTGGATGTGACAAAAGAAACGCCAAGTGACGGAGGCTAGTGGAATTGAATGCCAGAAACAACTGACGGGACACCGCATTAATCGCGCCAACTGGTGACGGTAAGGGAAATCAATAACAAGTATGAAGGAACTGATGGTTCAATTAAAGCATAATCACATAAACGTCTCCAACAAGCTTCACACGATGTTGATACAAAGCAGGGACGTGAGAGTGGAAAGGTTATTGCGAAATTGGAAAAGGCACAGAGTGATAGAGCATACACAACAGAGAGTGAAGGTTGCATAGCTTGCAGAGGCTACTGAGCTCGACGAACAACAAATTTAACACCATGGCACCACCCAAACAAGCAGAACTGAGCCAGGCTGCCAAACGAACCCGATGTAGTACCAGAGCACAATCACAACCACAGGGAAGAAAACAACAACCATATCAGCCGTCAGAAGTCGTCAATGTGCACGAAATCCCATCGTTGGATACAACACTGGGAAGCCCCACACCCATTGAGGAAGAAACCCAGCAGACAACACCTGCGGGCATAAACATTGATATTCTGAAAGAGGGGCAGGGTCAAAAGAATGAGGACGCAGGCAACCAAGTGCAACTCAAAAACCCTATAGAAGCACCAAGAGTCAATGGGATAGCTCCAAACCAAGAAGAAATGGTCGCACACGAAGAATCACATACAACCACATCGTAACAACCACGGGAGGGAGTAGTGGAAGATGTCACTGGATGACTAGAGGAGTATGCCGAAGAACGAACAATGGAGGCTGAAAATTCGAGCCAGCCACCACCACGAAAGGACAAGCAAACAGTAATTAGGTCACCGCGCAGACAACCCGATGCAATAATTGTTTTTCGCGCATATCGGAAGCAGTACGTGTACCAACAAATTTGTTAGTTTATGTAGAGAAATTGAGGTACTCAGACCATGATGTAATGAACACGGACAAGTTCCCATATTTCTCTAAGCAAGTCTACATAAAGAATGTGGGTATAGGAACCTTTGGGGAACCAATTCATCAACTAGTCCAGTGGGTAGTAGGACTGGCCAAAACTGGAATTCTAGGTATGTTGGACCTACCACACTTTGGTAGAGGCCAGTATGAAAACAGTTGCATCAAGCAACTGATGGTGGTCACACATGGCGGATATCTATGGCTAGAACAACTCGTCTCAATAGACATAGAGCTCATCGCACACATCACAAGCTTGCCATCATGGGGCATGGATCTCGCACAGTTCCAGGAGGACAAAACAAATGAGAAAGCATTGGCCAATGAGATGAAGAATAAATACAACACCGAAAGGGGGTCGCATGGAATAATTATCAAGCGTATTAGTGACATCACGACAAGAATGTCCACAAAAATTATGGCATGCAAGTTGCTCAAGAAATGTCGCAAGGAGGAAATCCCGACTAAGGTTGTCGCAACTGCAACACAATGTGTCGAGGGCACCACACTCAACTGGGCCCCTTATTTGTTGAATCTGTTCCTAGACGACTGCAAGGATGCACATGATCTAGGGACATAATTTCATTATTCATAGATACTTATCCTGATAGCCATGATGGGATGGAAGGAGACGAAGTACTTTTTATTTTCCACTAGACCCAAACCCTGCCACAGAGCGCGATACTTATCGCTTGGAGTCGCTTCAGACGCTAAGAATAGACGAGCGAATGTATCTATATTCGAAGGATATCTCCACAACCTACAAGACACCATCACTAACACTTGGAGGATAGCACCAGAAGTTGTTGCACACTATCAAGGCATAGCCAACTTCAAAGCCACTATACATGCGATGTGGATCCAGGCATGGAAGGACCTCGACAATCAATGGCTACAACTACGTTACTGCATCACAGAGGGGGACATACAAATGACCATTAAGGATTGGGAAGACGAATGGAGGATTCCAGTCCTCACTCGAGAAATACCCGCAGAGATAGAGGAGGAGGGGGTAAGACAACAACACACACATGCTGAGGAGGTAGGGCATGAACATACACAGTTTGAGGAAGTGACAGTGCCCATGAAACCAAGGCCAGGTCATAAGAAGGAACACAAAAACAAAGGGGGGACATCCAAGACGGGAGTCGAGACGGGGAAGAAGAACAACACACAGGCGACCCAAGTACAACAGAAACATGTCGAGGCAGCACATGGAACTACATCAAGTGCTACGCCACAAGAGCAAGGACAAATGAAGAGGACAATCATCTAGACGAGAGGTGCGCGCAAGAAGAAGAAGGCACATAGAATTCCCCCAGAATACATGATCACTGAGGATGATGCATACATGGTGGTCCAAATGGTCCAGGATCACACACTCGAGGATTTTGAGAATACTGTGCGCCAAAGGGACAAAATTGAGGAAGAAATCGCACACATACGAAAACTCCTCATGCAGCTCAGGGAAGCGCAGATAGCTAGCAGTAGCGTAGAAACAGACCCATCAGCATCACAGATAGGAGGTGAAGTTGGATCAAGCGAGCATGACAGAATCTAGATGAAAACACAATTGAGCTCAACATTTCATGTTACACCTAGAATGTTGCGCATGGAAAAAATTATGGGGAAGACACCCCTAAAGGACTTGGCTCAACTACAATTGGTATTGTTGCAGATACCAAATAAGGCACTATATAAAATGCAAGTTAGCGTTACACATGAGGTACAGTCTCTTGCACGCACATATACAACAGAATTGCAACAGGTAAAGGATAATCAAGACAAGCTGGAATTGGCATTCGAGCAGGCTAAGCTCGAGACCAAAGAAGAGAAGGACCGCGCGAAGGGACTGGAGTAGAAAGTGGTCATAGCCTACGAGAAAATCCCAAAGAATGTGCAGACGGTCGAACTCACGGAGATAGAGAAGATTGATCAGATTGTGCAGACAATCGATCAATACCAACAGGAGATTGAGAATCTCTGGGAGCAAATCACACCTACCACTCCATCGGAGGTAAGGGATCAAAGGAAACAAGAGGAAACAACGTAGATAAAAGAGATAGAAAAATAATTCCACGTAGCGACCGACTTGTTCGAGAAAGAAACACAACTCTAGACGATTATGGAAGAGGATCAACGGGTCCAACAATGGGACCAGGAAGGAGAAAAGATAAGTGTAGCTATCCAAGACCTCAAACAAAGGAAGAAGACAATGTCAATCACGAAGCGTTTCAAAGGGGCACAAGACATGAAGAAACTGCAGGAAGAACTCATAACTGCGCATACGCAAAAAAAGGAGCACCAGGCTCAAATGGAACCACTCCAGGAGCGAGCAACAAAGGTCATTTCATAGGCAGAAAAAGACAAAACATACATGGCACAAAACCAGGCAAAATGTGCAAGGATGATCAACGAAGAGATTGCAGTGCAGATATTGGACACACTCAAGGAGAAGACCACGCAGGCCCAAACACAAGCAACGAAGCTTATGGAGAAGTTCCAAGTGATCACAAGGGAGATCGATGAAGCACACAGGGGTTAGGTGGCTCGGGATGAGCCATGTGTTAGTGTTGGGGGTTTGTTGGAAGCAGGCCAAATAAGAAAGAAAGGTTATTTTGAGAAGAAAGGCATGCACGAGGAAAGTGACAACTGGAAGGAAGAGTAGCACGCGTGCATGCATGGAAGACCTAACGACATTAGGGTTAGGGTTTTTATAATACATTGTAATGGTTGATGATCCAGAAACGTATAAATATAGATACCTAGCAGGTCTAAATAGAGTCGGGCCTAGAGAGTATGAAGAGACGATAGGAGGAAGAAGTCATGTTTTGATCACTAGTTTGTAATACTTTGTCATACGACCTAATTTTGTAATTTGTTGAGTTGTAGAAGGGGCAGGAGGGTAGATATTGAGAGTTAGATCACAGGATGAGAATCCTAGTGTGATCTAGTCCGCCTCATAATAGATCTCGACCCGACTGAGGATGAGTTGTAAAGTGAGTGACGTTGTAGTTTTGGAACTACCATAATAGAAAGCTTGAGAGCCGGATCTTTGTGGATGTATCCCAGGAGGGGGTGAACCACGGTAAAACATGTGTTGTGTGATTGAAAGATTGTGTCTATTTTATTGTTTATGAGTAGATGTTAGCATGCTGAATGAATGAACTAATGAGTTTATTACATTACATGCATACTTGGGAATGACAGTATAATGATTTAACAGGTCAAATAGAAATCTAAGTGCACCCTTCTCAAATCTCCATTCAATCCTGGACTGCAAACACTTGAGTATTGCAGTCACCCATTAAGAGTATCTCGAGTGAGACTGTGCAGTGCACTATGAGCACCACGTTGCCTTCTAGTTTACCAGGAGGGCCGATAGTTTTAGAGGCTATGTTGGAACCCCAGTAGACTTGAACCTGGGTCAATCATGTTAAAGGTATAACTCAAAGAGAAGTAAGCCAACATCAACTAAATAACTTGGCGTGGTCAAAATGTTTAAACCTACTAAGACCAACCAATAAATCATAGCACATGGTCCCAACCTTGCATCCCCCAATGTATATTCGCTTTACTCTTAATTATGGTCTAATTAAAGGAGACTTGTAATTCTTGTAAGTTATTTATGGCTATAGTTATACACATCTATGAGTTGTAACTTGATTCCAACTTTTTGGGGAAAAACATATGGAAGACATTATTAAAACTATTGCATCAACTATGGGATAATTTGTATTCTGCCAACTAGATGAGGAGTATCATCTGATGGGCGATGTACATTCCAAACAATTAAAGGAAGCAATAAATACTTTGCAATTGTGTTTACCAAATGCTTGTCAATTGTAAAATTTATACATAATCAATGACAATATAAAATATTTCATTCTAACCTCATCCAAGAAACTATCATGCATAGGAACCTTTGACAACCCACAACAAGTATTCCTGCAATGAGATCATCGATGATGATCAACTGAACTGGAACCAAAATGGCTAGACTAATGAGATGTTGTGGCCAGTCTAGAATCAATGGTGTGGCTTGAAGGCCCTACCTTGGTATTTTAACATCATATGTAGATGGGTCACAATGGTATATACAACAAATATGTTATGTTAAAGTGCACTATGTGTCAGTGTGGATATTGTAGTGCTAATCACACGAATCTTATTCGTGAACTTAGGCGGTCAAGGGGTGGGTTAGGCATATGCCTAGGAAGGGGTGTCCTTCTCAATCTATTACACCTAGACCTTTCTCGATCTTGAGTAGATCCAAAACCAACCCCTGCAATTGACCAATGTCAAAATAATTGACATATCAACCCATAATTTACGTAGAAAATATAATGGAACCCCACTATTATCGCAGGGAATTTTATCAAATACCATTAAAAACCTATCCATTTAATTGTCTTTGAATGATTTGAACATGCACCATTCCACATAAAGACGCTTATTTCTTAGATTAGATGATAGGTTGGTTCTAGGGTCAATAAAATAGTTGGAAAATCATTTCTTTGGTTATATGTAGATCTTTCACCTCTTCCTTACTCACGTCAGTTGAGTAGTATTCTCTTATCCTAGTCCTATATTCATATATATTAGATAATTGGCCATGGGCCTAGCTAATAGAAGAAACAATGGTGTTAAGCTAAGTGGCAAGGAAAGACCAAATGACTCTCTAGTATTTGTAAGCATACTAATTAAATTTCTAAATTCATATAAACAATGATTACTTTTTGTGTATAAATCTCATAAGGTATTAGGGGTTAGGGTTTGAATTAGGGTTTTGCTCCATCCAAAAATTAAAATTACATTTAAACAATAACAAAACAAAACAATTTTAAAGATTATTTAAATTTGTATAATTCAACAAATATAAAAATAACATTT
>ML804642.1:117233-148110 GCA_009831015.1 Picea engelmannii | reverse complement strand
GGGGGGGGGGGGGGTTCAACCTTAGGATCTTGCTCATAAATCTTATTTGCATACTCAAACCATTGATAAGTTGTGATATTATTTTCAGTTTGTTTCTTTCTCATTTGAAGTTCCTTCCAAGATAATTTGGGGTCATTTTTCCCCAGGAAGATTAGTTCCTCCCTCCTTGAGATCTTGAAATCAACTTTTTTCTTTCTTACAATCTGCTTGTAGGATTTTAAGTTTATTTCTTTATGGCTTGACTCTTTCAAAGTGTTCCTTGTTGTTTTGCATTCCTCATCAAACCAAGCATTAACCAAAAAACAATTTGTTTCAAATTTCCTATTTTTTTCTCTTTTGCATTCTGCAAGTGATCTTTGAATTAAATTTGTTAGCTTTTGTTGTCCTCTGAAACTCTTTTCCACTAATGATTGTTTTCTTCTGTAGGCCAAATGGGATTGTGGTCTTCCTTAAAACGAAGAATACTATCTTGTTCACTTGCATTCCTAGCATTGAAATCACCCACTATAAGGACTTCACTTAGTTGAGAGTACATTGAAATATCCTTTTTAAAGGCTACAAATGGGTCTTTGTGCTCAAGCCCCCTACTTTTTTAAGTTTTTGAAACTTGTGGAGCAGATATTTTTTTTTCCTTAGGATCTTGCTCTTAAATAGTCTTTGCATACTCGAACCATTAATAAGTTGTGATATTATTTTCAGTTTGTTTATTTCTTGTTTGAAGTTCCTTCCAAGATAATTTGGGTTATTTATCCCCAAGAAGATTAGTTCCTCCCTCCTTGAGATCATGAAATCAACTTTTTTCTTTCTTACAATCTGCTTGTAGGATTTTAAGTTTATTTCTTTATGGCTTGACTCTTTCAAAGTGTTCCTTGTTGTTTTGCATTCCTCATCAAACCAAGCATTAACAAAAAGACAATTTGTTTCAGATTTCCTATTTTTTTCTCTTTTTCATTCTGCAAGTGCTCTTTGAATTAAATTTGTTAGCTCATGACTATGGAGGCCCAATGATGGAATTTTCTCCTTGTTAAATAGCCTCTCCAGTGTTATCTTGAAGGTATTCCAAAATTTTTTAGTCAAAATAATTATGTCCTTTGAAGGAGGTCATTGAATGCACTAATGTTTCGTCCCACGTTGTTGTTGTTTAGTCCAAGTGAAACTTAAATAGATAGATCTATGATGAGATTTCAACTCCCACGGTTGTTCACCAATCAAAACTTCCTCCATTTTCTCACACAAGCCATGCGAGAAAATTGCATAATCCACTACACTTGCGTCATTGTAGGTATTGCGGGTGGAATTACCAAAGTTTGTCGATCTAGCCAACCCATTACAAATGACTAAGTCAAATGCCCCACATAGAGTAAATAGTTGCTCCCCAAAAATGTTGCAGCTTTTTTTGTCCTTTGAAACTCTTGTCCACTGATGATTTCTTTCTTTTGTAGGCCAAATGGGATTGTGGTCTTCCTTACAACGAAGAATACTAGATTGTTCACTTGCAGTCCTAGCATTGAAATCACCCACTACAAGGACTTCACTTAGTTGAGAGTACGTTGCAATATCGTTTTTTAAGGCTACAAAGGGGTCTTTGTGGTCAAGCCCCCTAATTTTTCAAGTTTTTGAAACTTGTGGAGCAGAGTTTTTACACTCATAGGTCATTGTTATTCACTACTTCTCCTATATCTATTGATGAGATTATCATTAACCTTTATGGTTTGGTTGATATCCACCCTTGATTGTGCCTTATGATCCATGGTTTGGGTTCTCCTAGTTACTATAAATTGAGGAAATTGGTCTTTAATCAAGAAGAGTGGAGAGTGGCTTATGGTATTGATCATTAGCTTGCTCCATGTGGGTCCATAGGATAAATCATCCATATGCTTTAGATTTGTATGGATCTCATTTGAACTCCATACGTATGTCTTCTCTAGTTGATGTAATTGGGAGAATTATTTGAAGAAAAAGAAAATCATGCTTCCCTGGATGTTTCCCCACCTTGAGGTTTTACCACGTAAATTATATTGTCTCTTCTTTTTTTTTGGTTAGATCTATTTTATTGTTTTAATGCTTTCCATAGAAATTTAGATAGGATAGATCTTTGGTTATATGTTTATGCATATATTCCTGGTATTTCATGGGTATATGTTTATGCATATGTTTATGTCGATGTTCCCCACCTTGGGGTTTTACAGCCTAACTTATCTTGTCTCCTCCCTTTTGTTTGTTATATCTGCTTTATCGGTTTAATGCTTTCCATGGGTGTTTAGATAGGATAGATATATGGTTATATGTTTATGCATATGTTCCTGGTCTTTCATGGTATCATAGACATACATCTAACTCCTTGTACAAACTTCTTTATTTGTTGAAATATTGGATAGGATATCTATTATTTCCTTCCATGAGCATTCAACAATAGTGATTGGGTTTCGCTTTTTGGCATCAATTTACAAGTAGATCCAATTTATTTTTTAGATCTACTAGTCTAAATTTTCATATATGGTTACAACATCGAGGGGGTGGAGCTAGGATCACAAATTTTGACCCTAAAAGGTTTCATTTGATGCCTCGAACTAGATTTGGAAGTTTCTAGACCCAAAATTACCAAAATAGGACCTACCCCTAAAATGGGCCCTGCAAGCCAATTTTCCCTCCCAAAAAGTACCAAGATGGATGACAAATTATATAATGATCCATTCCAGATCAACAAGCTAGTCTTCCATTATTTTCTTCAAATCAAGCACTCCAAGTACTACTAGGGTCTCCCATGCCACAAATCCTTGGTCTTATTCTCTCATAAGAACCATAAGAGTGAGTGTTTCCTTTGATTCTCTAGTATTTCTCCTAAACTGTAGCTTCACTTGTCTTCTTGGGGAAAACCATGACCCTAACACCTTGCTTGTATCAACGAAAAAACCATAGTTCACTAGAAAAGAGTGAAAAGTACATGAAGAAGAATTACATATGAAATAGACAAGTTTTCTCTTGCTCTCACATCTCTAGGATAAGTATGTGATTGATATGATGGATATGAGTGAATGAAAAGACTCTCCTCTCTCTTTATATATACAATATGTGAGGAAGGCCAACAATAATAAAGTGGACAAGTTCCCCAAACAAGCAACCTAACTAATCACTAGATAGGTCCACATGTGAATTGCTCCAACTCTAAGCAACACATGTCGAGCTCCAAGGTCTGTGCGTACATCAAGAAAATTTCCTAAGGTCCAATGCTCATATCCAAAGTTATTTAATGCTCCAACACTACCTCTCAGGCCATGTTCTCCTTTGGGTCCACCACACCTCCATGAACACTCATCAACCCAAGAATCCTTAAGTCAATAACAATCCTCCATATAAGAAACCAAGTGATCATGTGCTCCATAAGTCTCAATTCCATCCTCATAAATGCACATTGTTCTTCCTCCAAATATGTCATCCTCCCAAGAAAGCAACCAAGCCCTCCATGCGCACCTCATGAAGAATGGCACCATGCCACTTAGGTTTCCAACCTCCTAAGGAGTTCCACATAAGCATCAAGTCAAGGTATAGAAATCCATGAGTAATCTATATCTAATGTGTACATCCACTACAATGCAAACAAAATTAGTTAACACACCATGATCTCCATATCACATTAAGCACCCCCAAGCATGGTGTAAACACTTTAAAATTAACCCCAAAAGATAACACTCCCTCTTTATGAGGAACACATTTTCACCAACACCAGTCTTCTCCCTCAACATCTCAAACTTCCCCTTTGCCAAGGGATTCATCAAAATGTCAATGACCTGCAAATATGTAGGAATATAATCAAGGGATAAATAACCCTTCTATACCATGCCTATCATGAATGATAATAGATGTCAATATGCTTGGAGTGATCATGGAATACATTATTCTCAAAGATTTCGATACAACTCTTATCTTCATAATACATAACTTTTGGATTTTCCCTCCATATATCCCATATTAGCTAGCATTTTTCAAATCTAAATTGGCTCACAACTAGTTGAACATGCTATTGTGTACTTCACCTTTGCTAAAATAAGTGAAATTATTGATTTCTTCACGTTGAACTAGGATATCATACTTAACCCTAAGATGAAAGAAAACCCATAAGTGATATTCCAATATTCAACACATCCAGCCTAGTCTAAATCATAAAATCCAAGAAGTAACATTCCACCATCTCTTGTATACTTGATCATGTAATGAATTGTTCCCTTCAACTAGCTATGCACATGCTTTGAATCCACCCAATGAGTCATATGTAGAGAAACCATAAATCGACTCAAGATATTCATAGCATTGAAAATATATGGCCTGGTATTCACAAAATACATCAAATGACCCAATCAACTATATGTACAAAGTAGGGTCAACCAAATCAACAACCTCATCACATGTAAGCTTCAAATTTGATGCCATGGGTGTAGACAAGGGTTTGCAATCATGTATATGGAATCTCTCCAAGATCTTTAAAGTGTACTTCCCTTTCCTAGGGAAGACTTCTCCTAGACCCTACCAAACCTACAACCCTAGAACATAATGCAATAGACCAATATCATTCATGTCAAATTCACTTGAAAAAATATTCTTGCAACACATAATGAGCTTCTATGATATACCTATAATTATCAAGTCATCTACATATAAAACCAAGACAACCAAATAATCTTTATAATATAATTAATAAATATGTGGATCATCTCTAGTCTCGGTAAACCCCAAGTTTAGTAAAAATTCATCAATCCTAGAGTGCCAATATCATGGTACCTTATTCAACTCATAAAGGGTTTTCTTCAACCTTCAAACATGGGTATCACACCCATGCACCACAAAACCTCAGGAATAATTTATGTATACATCTTCTTCAATTACATCATTCAAGAAGGCTATTTTTACATCCATGTAATATAAATGCCATCCAAAACAAGTTGATAATTTAATAATGGTACTAATATAAATATACCTTGAAATTGGATTAAATGTCTCATCATAATTGACTCCCTCTTTCTATGAGAACCCTCTTGCAACAAACCTTTCCTTGTATTTTTCAATATTCCCATCGGCTGCATGTTTAGTCTTATACAACCACATAGAATATGAAACCATTGATTTCCTCAAGTGTCCTGGTACACTCTCCCAAAAATCATTTTGTAGAATGGAATTATATTCCTCGGTAATGGCATCCCAGCAAAGCTAGAAGGCTCGCCCAGCTTCCCTTTAGTGTTTACAAGCACCATAGGATCAATGAGTAATTTGTAAAGGCCAAAATCTCGCACAAATATGGCCAAAGTCCTCAGACTTGCAAGACTACAATCATACATTGTTATCCTTGAAATGAAATTGTACACAAAATCTGTCATACAAAAACTTGAAAGAATATTTTTCTTCAAACCAAGAATAAACAAAACATTGTTCAACTCAATAAAATCACCTTATGGCATCCAAAAATAAATGGAGCCTATCCTTTCATGGGGTAAGTAGAAGCATCACCTAACTTCACTCTCATTCCTCCCTCTTGCTCTGAAATCCCACTAAATATTTTCCCACATATGTCTTGATGCCACACTATACACATACCATCCAACACTTGAGACAATGTTGGAAGATAAACAAGAGACTGTGGAGAATGTGGTCTCAATATGGGATGGTAACTCATCCACTCTGGTTATAATTTATGCACTCCCTATGAGCTATTTATGTTGCTCAACCTTCCCATTCTTCTTCTCCAAATATTAGTTGGCATAATGTCCCTTTTGGTGACACCTAAAATATATCATATTACTCAAGTTCTTCTTACCTTGGCTTCAATCTCCCTTCTTACTTTTGTTGTCTCCTTTTTTGTTTCCCTTCCTCGCCCTCCATGCAAGGGCCAAGTTTTCTACTTCACTTTTCTTTGTTGAACAAGATTCCAACCTTATCTCTTCCTACACAAATTCATCCCAAATATTATGACAAGTAGGTAAATCGTCTCCAAGATGTAGAAAATTCATTAAAATTAATGAGCACCAAAACCTTATCCTCCACTTTTGTCCCAATGGTAGCCAACTAATCTCTCAACTTTGTGATGTTGGCCAAGTAGTTCACAATTGTATCTTTGTTACTCATGTGGATGACTAAAATATTGTTTCTTAGGAGCATATTCCTAGAAATGATCACACTTTGGTATAATACCACCAAGGCATCATACATCTCCTTACCAATATTTTTCTCTACAATGTGAGTGATTACATCATCCTTCATTGAATAAAGAATGATTATCTTTTCCTTGGCCTCCTTCTGAATATGCAAGAATAACATTTTCTTATCGGTGGATGCAACAATCTCATTCTCAATATTCTCCCAAAGCTCCATCTCTTCTAATATCATTTTCAAGCTACACTTCCAGGGAGAAAAATTGGAAGCACCATCCAACCTATCACATTCTCTAAGAGTGAGAGTAGTCATCCCCACAAATATAAATCAAACTCAAAGTAAAATCAACAGAAAATCAAGTAGAATAACCCTTTTAGGGTTCAAGGACTTCCTTCAAAGCACACAAGGGTTTCATACCCAACAACCCATAGTAGGTCAATGACCTCCATAGATATGGAACTCCTCTTCACCAACAAAACGATCTCAATCAAATCAACTCTGATACCATGTTGAAATTTCTTAAAAGTCATCTTTTAATTCAAATTTATAAATTACACATCAACCTTGAGGTTCCCTGGATCTATTTCTTGTGAACTTTAATCCTTAGGGTTGAATCTAAATATATAAATATACATTTCACTTCTATCCAACCACATACATAAGGAATCCCAAGAAAATAAACATCCCAGTGTATAATAGATCTGAAAATTACTTATTAACAACAGATTTGTTACAACCACAAATCCACCCTCTTAGCTTATATATACTTGTCAAATCACTCAACAAAATCTACTAATTGTTCATGATAAATCAACACACCAAACAGCCCTAGAAGCTACTCATTCACCATAAGAATAGAAGTTGAAAATCAAATATGCAAGTACACAAAGTTTGGACATCAAAGTCCTCTTCATAAATACATAAGAATGAAGTTTCAAGTACATACCAACATCTTATCAGAAGTTAGTACAAGTCATGCTCTCCAAACTCTAGCTAGGGAATCCACCATAAACAAAAGCCCTAGCCACCAACTTTTCCTATATAGGAATCACTCCCAACCAAAGTTGGTCACTCCACCAAAGATCTACAACTAGAAAGCATACACACTATAAAGTCCTCTTTGGCACCTACATTTGCATCACACAAGTGTACAAAAGAAAACAAGATAGTATTCCACTATATTCTTCACATCAAACACTCCAAGTAGTACTAGGGTTTCCAATGCCACAATACCTTAGTCATGTTCTCTCACAAGAACCACAAGAAAAAGTGCTCCCTTTTATTCTCTAGGGTTTATCCCAAACCATAGCTTCCTTTGTCTTAGGAAAAACCCTATAACACCCACGCCCTACTTGCATCAACACAAAAACCCTATCACACTAGATAAGAGTGCAAAGTACATGAGGAAGAATTATGTATGAAAGTGATAAGTTCCCTCTATCTCTCACATCTCTAATACAAGTATGTGATCGATATGATTAAATGAAGATACTCTATCCTCCCTTTATATACATTATAGGTGAGAGTGGCCATCGATAATAAAGTGGGCAAGGTCCACAAACAAGTGACCTAACTAATCACTAGATAGGTCCACATGTGAGGCACTCCAACTCTAAGTGACACATATTAGCTCCAAGGTATGCATGTCCATCAAGCAAGGGTCCTAAGCTGAGTGCTCCACAAGAAGGGACCAACACTCCTCTCCAAAGGTATCCAATGTCCCAACACTACATCCTAATCTATATACTCCTTTGGTTCTACCACACCTCCATGAACACACATCAACCCAATCCTCCTCAATTCAAGCTTAATACTCCATGTAAGAAACCAAGTGATCTCGTTCTCCCTAGATCTCAATGCCCTCCACCTCAATATCCAATGCTCATCCAAATACGTCATCCTCCTAAGCAAGCAACCAAGCCCTCCATGTGCACCCCATGAAGAATGTCACCATCCCACATAAGACTCTAGCCTCCTAAGGAAGTGTGCCACATAAAGTATTTATCAATGATTAAGTTACCTTCAATCTGTATGGTTACTACAACACAATCAAGGGAAGTTAACACACAATGCACTACACATCACACAAATCACCCCAAAGCATGGTGTAAACATTTTTTTGGTAACCTCAAAAACTAACAGCTGCAATATCAAAGTTAAAACAAAAATAGGCATGCCTCCCTCATTGCATTCTCCAATTCCCATGTAGCCTCATTGGGATTGTAGTGCTTCCATTGGATCTTTACCTAGTTTATTATTCTAATCCAAAGCAATGTTATTTTCTTGTTAAGGATATATAATGGTTCTATCTAGAACTCTCCTTATAGTTCCACCTAGATCAAAGTCCAATCATTTACTTGGTTAGGATTATGTACATATTTGTTTAATGAAGATAAATGAAACACATTGTAAGTTTTTTTATAAGAAATCAATGTAATCCTATATGTGATTGGTCTCATTCTATCTAGAACTCCAAAATATGCACAATATCTAGGTTCAATCTTGGCATAGCTCCCAAGATTTAGTGATATTTTATTTAGTCTCACTCTACGAAACACATGATCCCCAATGTTGAATTATTTGTGCACTCTTCTCAATATCTGCATAACTTTTCTACCTATCCTAGGATGCTTTGAAGTTCTACTTAATTATAGAAACCTTCTCTTCATTTTCCTTAAGCAATTTTTGGCCAAGTATAACGATGATATTTGGGTTATCCCAACTTAGTAGGGTATTTCATTTCCTACCATATAAAGCTTCAAATGGAATCATTCCCAAAGAGGCCTGGTGTACATTGTTGTACACAAACTCCACCAAATACAAATACTCTTTCCACTTGGAAAACATATCCATCACATACATCTATAATGTATCCTCAATAACTTAGTTCACCCTCTTTGTCTATTAATCACCTCATAGATCAAAGATTGAAGCAATGAATAATAAAGATAATATCAAATGAAGAATGATGTTTTGTAGAGTATCAAGTGATTTTGGAAAACATAATCATTGTCCAAGATGTAATTCATCCATCCACACTACTACATATGGGGTCAAAATTCGAAAAAACCTTCCAACGATAAGGATAAAATTAATCATACCATTGCAAATTACAACATAATTATTAAAATTTTAATAATAATAAAAAAATTGGGTGCCCCGATGTATGTCATACTTGCAATGAAGGTCTACATCCATCAATCTTATGACGATAGTTCGACTCATTTAGGTAATGCCAACTACCCATTTGAAAACGGTTTAATAGTCACTAACTTGGTCAACTTTGATATAGTCAATGTTTGTCAAAAGACCAACGGTGGTTAGTCATTTCAACTATTTTTTTGTAGGTGCAACAGTTATAAAATTGTTTTATGCTCATTGTTCGTTTGATGAATTATTACTCTTTTTTATATGCACTACTTGCCTCAGATCCAATTATTGATCTGCATAGCACAAATTTTGGACTTTGAAGGTTACAATTTTTTAATATTTCTTTGTCTCATTTTAAATACCCACATTGTATCTCTAACCCTTATACCCTCTTTTAGTTGGGGACACAAATTGTTGCCTAGGAAATAGGTATGAACATGTCTACTCAATTCGATTTAATTACTATATAATTTGTCTTGCTCTAGTTCTCTTTTATTGTTTGATTTTATTACTTGCTTATAGTGAATCTTTGGAACTTATGTGGTAAAAATGTATGGTTTTGATTTCTTGATTAATTGTTGACCACTATTATAAACTTTTAATAAATGAAGGACGGCAATGGCTTAATTCTCTAGTACATATGGGGTCAATATTTGATGGCATTTGTACCGTAAGAATATATTTGTATATTGTACTTATATTGCTTCAATGTATTTTGTTGTAAATATAGGAAATCCCAATGCCAAGGATTACACTTGAAGAGAGTGGAAGGATGTTTTCTAGGTTAAGGGCGACATTGGAGGCACAAGGTGATGGGAAATGTTAATTTACCTTGCAATCAATGTAGGGGCTTCAATAGAAGAAGACTTGTAAGAAAAAAAGTTGAAAGACATCGTTGGAGGCATGGGCATTGTGAAGGGGAGTATACATATCGTCCCATGGTAAGTTACTCATTATATGTGTCTTTGTATTGATTGTATTTATAAAATTTTCTTTTGTTTTAATAATTGTTATATACAATAATGTTATTGATTGTTTGTAATTATAAAGATAAATCCTCCTATATCTCTGTCACTGGATAAATATGTGCCTAGTAGTAGTAGAAATACTATTGTACAAGATGTGGAAGATGGTATGGATATCGAATATCAATTCAATCCTATGGAAGAAGATGACACCAATAATATTGTTGAGCCGATGATGGGACAAATAGATTGATCCAGGACATCTTTGCTCCTATCTATGAGGAAAACTTTGATGGTATTCATGATGTACCTTTGCTTGGGAAGGCACAACAAACCCTTTATGAAGGCTCAAGAAAAAATATTCTCTCTACTATAATGTTGTTGGTGAACTTGAAGGTATTGAATGGTTTGTGAAACACGTGTCTCACATAGATCCTAAGGTACATAATATAATTCATCACATATTATACGTAAAGTTTGACTTCTTTTTTTTCACTATTTTTAGTGCCAATTAATGTGTAAATTAAGGATGCAATATTTATGATCACTGTTATTTACATTAACTAGTTATTTTTTATGTTGTAGATTGTTAGGTGAATTTTTCTTACCACTGTCAAATAATTTACCTTGCATATACTGTGAGTTGTGTGCCATTATGGAAGATATTGGAATGGAGTATCAGGCTATTGATGCATGTCTGAATGATCATAGTATATATTATGGAAAATTGGCATCAAAAATGAAATACTCGCAATGTCAAATCAGTGGATATCAAACCGATCAAGTACCAAAAAATGTGTTTCACAAGGTTCTTCGTCATATTCTGATAATTCCATGTTTGCATCGAGTGTTTAGGTGCCAAAGCATAGCACAATTTATGGATTACCATGCATGGAAAAAAACTGAAGATGGTGTTATTCGAATGCCTGTTGATGGCTCTGCTTTTAGGAATATCGAAGAAAGATGGCCATTTTTTAAAGAAGAAACGTGTAATGTTAGGCTTCCATTGGAAGTTGACAATGTCAATCCATTTGGGAGCTCAAGTCTCTTTACTTAGTGTGGCCTATTTTTTTATAAACAATAACCTTCCTCCTTCGATGTCAATAAAGATGGAGCACACAATGTTGGCAATGATTGTTCCATGTATTTGTTTACAAAATTGGTTTGAACGTTGCATTTCGTTTGTCTTATTCGTTGCATAATTACTTATATATATACAAGGTAGTAATTATGTGTACTTTCACCCAATTAGGTAAGTACTAAGTGAAATATATGAATGTATATATTGAGCCTCTTGTCGATGAGCTACTAAAGTTATGGGCTGGCATCACTATGTAATACATCCCTAAACCAATAGGGAAAGATCAATTTCAATTCCATGGTATACTTACATGGACAATCCATGATGCCCCAGGGCTAACACATTTTTGTGGTATGTAACTGTTGATCTATATGTAGCTTACTACTTATCTTCTTCTTATATCTTTTTACTTAGAAAAATTTTTGAGTCATGGCGGGTTAGTTCATAGCGGGTATATTTTCTTTCCAAAAGAACTCCACATTATACAAAATGCACCTCTCTTCTCCACTGCATACAAATTTCACCTATAATTAAACTTTTTATTGACGCATGGTGGGTTCATGGGTTGGAAGACTCACAGGTTTACTTGTTTTCCCTTTTTAAGTTTGCTACCAGCAAGACTTAACCATTTTCTTCATTTTTTTTACATCGCAGGTTCGCAGACTAGTGAACTCATCCTCATATCTTCTCCATGCCTGCCACCCCACCATTTTGTTTCCCTTATCTTTTTCACATATTTTGAGATCTATGTAATGCCACTCTTACGGAAAGTAACTGTTAATTCAATTATGAAAAGTTCATTATTGATTCCATACTTCTCGAGGTAATATCATTTATTTTTTATTAACTTCTCCATCTAAAAGGACTTGAGTCATATTATTGAAGAAGATTTTATTTCAATATTCTAAGGAATTATATGTAGATTTCTCCAGCTACAATAGAATGGTCATGAGAAAGCACAGTTCTGTGGAGACACATTGAACCTGTTCGCACGAGAAGATTATAAATTTCACTGGTCAAGCTCTTACTGGTATTTCACTGCATTTCCCCTACCAGAAATAAATGAGAACAAAACTTGGACATCGAGTATTTATTTACTTGGATTCATTCCCAAAGTTTTCGATTGCAAAGACATAGTCTCATGGTGCATCGATAAATTTACTCAAAATCGAAGGGAAATTCTACTGCACAATGAATCCCATATCTCGTTAGCACCTTCAACTTTCAGTAAGATGTTGAAATTACCATAACTGACTATTATGTTCAAAGGAGATGAATCTAGAAGCTTCCTCAAGGAGAACAATAATGGATTAGAGATTTTGTAAGAATAATTAAAAGATCCTACAGAAATTCTAGAGGATATATCCAAAATTCACTCCAATTCATTGAAAAATCCCTATCGAGAAGTAGCATGGCTTTTACTAGATTTACAGGACACGAGTCTACGGAAAGAATTTATCAATTGTCTATTTATATCTTACATATTACAATCCATGAAAAAGCGATTTTTTATTGGGGCAAACTTATTTCCACTGAAATTTCTTCAAAATTATCAAGCTTTAAAGACAGTAAGAAGTTCTACATGGCCTACTTGATATTTTATATTACTTAATGCCATGTCTTCAAGGGATCGAATATTGGGAAAAGGGTAAATTTTGATGTTGACCCAGTCACAATGTGGTATCAAACCCGGTGGAAGCAAAAGGTTGCTCACTATTTTTATGAAGTATATAATGAATTTATATATGTTTTTAAGAAGTCGATCTTTGGAGAAAATACATCTAGATTGTCATAGGAAACATTAACCTTTCTAGACAAGAAAGGGATTATGGAAAAAACAAACAAATACAATATTATAAGGATATACTGCTCTCATGAAAAGCCCCTTTATCTTCCTTACTATATTCCAGACATATTATCTGTTTTTGAAGTGGCAAGGCAATGCAAGTCCTGGTTGCCTTTATTCTATGAGAAAAAGAAGAAGCAGTTTATCCCACTACCTTGGAAGGTTGGAGAAAGGTTTCTAAGAGGAACTACTAAAATTGATGAATATGGTGAAAAATTTGATCAATATAATATGAAATTTGCAAAAGAGATCAAGGGATTTGACCCTAATCATGGTTTTCATGATCACATGGTATCAGTTGGATTCAGTAATACATTTATTAATACTTTTGTATTTGGAGAAGAAGGATACAACCATGATCCTCTAGCTGAATGCATCGAAAGGAAAGAAGATGATATTGAAACCATCATAAGTACCACATACCAGTATAAGAAGAAAGGAAAACCCTCTAATGAAAGGAATGCTCAATTTCCTATTATTTCCCAAAAGAGCATGCTATCTAAAAAGAATTCTCAGACTACAACATCTCAATAGAAAAAAAAATATCAAATGAATAATTCAAATGATGGAGGTGATAAAAAGCCTCATGGAAAATTGGAAAAGTCCCATAAATTGCAAGTAAAAATAAAGAGGACTAATTCTCAACAAGAAATCGAAGAGCACATATGTGAGAGCGAAATCCATCTCGAATACATGGATTTAGAGGTTGATATAGAAAATATTCATTTCCATGATGATGAAGAACGAGTACTGGAAAATGTAAAATATGTGGCTGAACTTGGTATTCAATATGAAGAGTTTTCATAAGAAGAATCATTTTTTGTACATAATTCTTTATTTGATAAAGATGCTAGAAATTTGATTTTTGAAGGAACCCTTTCAAAAAATAAAAAGGGAAAAACTTTTTCTACATTCAACCTTAGTAAAATGCTTCCATCTGGAATAGCTAAGATTAATAAGGTTGCAGGAGATGCTCTAGATGTTTCAATAGATGATATGGAAGCTAAGAATGCCATACTTTTAGAAAGAATAAGAGAATTAGACTTCACTCTAATGCCTCCACCAATATTAGCCACCCATGTTGCAACAATTCAACCTGGCAGGAATTTTGAGAAAACTCCAGGGTCAAGTATAAGATTGAAAGGGACCTCAAGCTTACTTGTTGCAACCAGGCATTATGTTGAACAAAATATTAAGACAATAATGTCTAGTATTTTAGATACACGGGATATAGCAAGTAATTTTGTTTCTCTTGGCTCCAAGATTCAAAATACAAGAGAATGTTTGAAATATGACATTGAAAATGATGAAGGGTTTTTCAAGGATTGACTCACCACATTCATTATGAAAGTCTCAACAATGACCAAATATGAAATAAAACAAGAAGACCCACCTTCTAGAGCTCGTATAAGGAAACTAAAGGCATGTTGGATTCAAAGAATTAATGTATTAAGGGAATTATTAAATGAACTCAATCACTTAAGTTCCAAAAAGGCTGAATATTATTATAAATTGAGTGGATTAGATCTTGCAGGAAGCACCATTGAAGTAGAAGATCCAAAGTTAATTTTAAACTCAATGCTTCAAACAATACAGGAGTTCGAAGAAAGCATGGAAAATTTAAAGAAATTATCAACAGAGAAGTTCAATAGTATGATTAAATATACTGAAGATGACATTGATAATTGGATTATTCAATATGCCAATAGAAATGAGGATATTGAAACTACATTGCAAAATATTTCAATTGACTATAGAGAATATGAAAATAAATTGTTCAAAATCAAAGTCAAACAAGAGGTGGCCATTGCTCCTTTGCAAGAATATATTGAAGAATSGTTGAAAAGGGATATAATCAAGATTATCGAGGGTCCAACAGAAGCAGTTGATATCGATCACATAATCATCACAAAGAAAGATATAAAAGGTGCATCATCAAGAAAATGAAGACATGAGAGAYTCATCACTGTAAATCTAAAKATCACATTTATCCCCAAAATTCTCTCKTCCTAGATAAAAAATCATCCARTTATGTTTATTATTTCCTTGAAGAACATAACCAATTGTGTATCCTTCTCTTCTTTTTCTTTCCAGGTTCGGCCTTGCTCTTGCTTCGATTCTAGCGACTCCATTCTCTTCTCTTCTTTTATTTTATGGTCCATGGGAGCCCCAATCCCAGTCCTTCAGTAAAAGCACTTTAATTTTCATCAAACTGTAAAGACTTTATCATTTTTTAGAAAATCCAAGAGAACCAATTCAGGGTTAATTTTGACTATAACTTTGAACTCTAAATATTTGAGGATAAGATATTTGAAATTGACTCATTGAAATCTTATTTTGATTCTAATGAAAAACCCTTTTAAGGTTCTCTGATATATGGGCCATTTTTCTTCTTCATATAAATGTGATCAAAAATATTGCATGAATGTGATGAATGTGAGATCTACTTTCCATTTCTTATCATATATTATTTGTATATATTATTTCTATCAATTTTACATTTTATGAGTGAAGGTTCTTGGTCCTTTTCTCAGGAATTGTTGGTGTATATCTATCATTTTTATTTTTAAGCGATAAAGATTTTGAAGTTTTCTATATAGCACTCTCCCATTTATATATATTTTCTTGAAAGAATTTCAAAGAAAATATTTTAGAAAAAATCAAAGAGGAGTACCACCTCTATAAAAATGTAGGGGTATTCATATCCTCGTGAAGTTTTTGTTTCGGTCTTAATTGACTCAGACATCAACATTTTTGGCGACCATACTGGGTACTAAAGACAAAAATATGGTTTTAGACCAGATTTTTTTATGACTCAGCCTCAACCTGATCAACCCCAGTTACAAATTGGATTGGGAAATCAAAGAATCATTTTGCACCAATTGTATTATCTTGTGCTAACAACATCCCAAACTCATGAATAATTAGAAATATCTTGGCAAACTCTTTCCCAAGAAGAAGAAAGACAGATTCCAAGAGGACAAGTACAAAGAAGAGAAAACGGAAATTGAAACTGGAAAAATATAAGGGCCCTATAACTAGGAGCATAAGTTAGCAATTTCATATTCTAGAAATTGAAGAAAATTCCTTTGAAGAAAAAGAAAAATATCTTATCATGGGTAATCGAAATGAAGATGAAAACCATGAAGAAAGACGTGAAAGACAAAGAAAACCAAGAAGAAGGGTTAGAGATTGTCCCCTTAAACTTCAAGGAGAACAACATCAATTTCCAACTCTTCCACGAGGAGTATTACTAGTATTTTAAGGACATGGAGCAGTAGATCCTAAAAGACATGGATTTATTTTTGGACATGTGTTATTTTAATCTAATAGAATATGATGACGTAATGGTGAGATTATTCCTTCAAACATTGACTGATCAAGCATATGAATGGTATACATCTTTTCCTACAAGATCAATTGGATCATTTGATGATCTGGAAACAATGTTTTTGAATGTGTATGCTCCCTGGTAGCATACCATACTCTTCTCACACAATTTACTCAAATATGTCTAAGAAAAAATGAAAAAAAAAATGATATTTTAATCTAATATTCTATAAGACATTGAATAAAATTCTATAAGAACATAAGCCAAATGCTCCTGTAATACTTGGGTGTTACAAGAATGTGATTCCTTCAAATGTGAAATTTTCTATCAGAGTTTCTCAAATTGAAAAATTACATGAAGCAATGGAAAAAGCCATAGAAATGGAAGAGATTATGTTGGAAACAGGCGTTGACCCTTATATCATTCTTGGAAGGGTCAAAAGACAAATGGACTATTTGGCCATTTCAAGTCAAGGAGATTCAAATTCAAAGAGAAATGAAGATAAAAAAAAAAACACGCCATATCGAAAATCAAGGAGTTAGAGGGGGTATTTTCAAAGGAACTATCTCAAATGTAAGGAATAATCCTACTGCAACACAAGAAACTAGACAGAGGATGGAAATGGATCAAATGAACTAGACCATCCAAAAAATGAAAAATGAAATAATAAGATTGAGGAGAAATGAAAATTTTGCTCCTAACCCAAGAATGCTTGTTCAAGAATAGAGGAGGAATCCAATTCAACAACAGAGGATCAAAGGTTATGGTACCACCGATGAATTCAAACAAAGGGAACCAAGAGAAACACATACAAACATCATAGTATTAGAAGACGTTTTTGAAAATCAAGACATTGATTAAGAGGTCGATTTCATTCAAGAAGAAATTCTTGAATCTGTATACACGAATGAATGCGAGTCATCCATGTATATATTTGAGGAAGATGGAGAAAATGACATCTCACAAGATAATGTTGTGCAGACTAGAGCCAAAGAAAATAAACCAAAAACAAAATATAATTTCGAAAAGGGAAAAGAAAAGGAAAATGTAGACAAAGAAAGAGAGAGAATGATGCCAAGTGGAACAAAGACCAATAAGTAGTAGTTGGTTGTAAATTGATCTAATAATGCTCCATAGATGACATATAATGTAATAGATGATCTCTCAAAATTAAGGATTACTTTTCCATTCATAGAAGTTGTGAAGATCCCTCAGCAGAGGAAAAATATCCTTAAAACTTTAGATGGGCCCACTCATAGAATGGAAGTTGTTGCATCAATTTCAAGGCAGCAACAAAACAATCCAACAAATAGATCAAAAGGTGAATTCTCGCCTTTATACGTCACAATAGAAAACTATGATATTGTCCTTCATAATTGCATGTTTGATACAGGAGATACCGACAATATCATGCCATTATCAATGATGGAAGCATTGGGGATGGTTTGTACTAAGTACTATGAAACTGGTGAAGTCATTTACATCATAGATTCAAGAAAAGTATCGGCCTATGGAGAAATCAATTATTTTTATTCTTGGATAACTACTCCCCCACATATCAAAATTGTATTCACAATTACATTTTTTGATCTTCCTCCGGCATATGGAGTGGTCATTGGAAGAGACTGGTCTACAATGATTGGTGGTTACATCATGAATGATGGAATTTGCATGATGTTACCAAAAAAGGATGGAACAATGTTGATATTTTCACGTGAACCAAGAAAACCTTTCTCTTTTAAGAAAAAAGATAATGAATCGATGCAAGACTATGTTGATGCCAACATAGGGAATTATGCCATGTTGGACTAAGAACAGGAAAATGGAGAAGAAAATTATTTCAAAGGATTTTGGAGAATGTCCTTCGATGGTGCATGTTCCAGTTTAGGGAGTGGTTTTGGAATTGTATTTAAAGACCCTGATTCAAATATACATTTGTGTGCCATAACATTGGAATTTCATTGCACAAATAATGAGGCGGAATATGAGGCGTTGATCCAAGGGATGATTTTGGCTTTGAAAATGAAAATTGAACATTTGATTATAATCGATGACTATGAACTAGTTATAAATCACGTCACTCAAAAATATAAAATCAAGAAAGAAAGGCTAAAATTTTATGTGAAAAGAGTAATTGAACTAATGGATTCATATAGTTAGTTTAATATATCTTTCATCTCAAGAGAAAGGAATCAAAAGGTTGACTCTTTGGCAGTTGTTGCATCATTATTCAATCCAGATGATTTTCAAGACAAAAACACCTTTCAAGTGAAAAGAATCTCCAGGCCCTTAGTTCCTGACAACCAGGAATATCTTCAAGTATTTGAGAATGATAAACAATTGAATGAATATTTTCCAATTCAGGAGAAGTTGAAGAAAGCATTCAATCAATTCCAAAATTTTGTATTAAATCTGAATATTTGTTCTCGCAAGATTACCAGACCAAAAAGATGAAAGAAGAAGAATTTGTACGAAAGATACAACAAACTCAAAAGATAAATATCGGTATTTAAATTTCTCCAAAATATGTGAATCTTGGGACCGATTGCACAACAAAATAACTTGATTGATATACTACTTTGTTTAAAGAATATTTTCATATTTTTGCATGGAGTTATGATGTTCTCAAAGCTTATGATAAATCAATATTCCAACACATAATACCTCTAAAAGAAGGGACTAAGTCATTTAAACAAAAGATGAGAATAACAAACACTAAGTTGAATCATTTGGTAAAAATAGAACTTGAAAAGTTGAGAAAAGATGGGATAATTTTTCCAATCAGACATTCAAAATGGCTATCCAATAATTAATTGTAAGGAAGAAAAGCAGGGAAATTCGATTATGTGTTGATTTTCGAGATCTAAACAAAGCAAGGATAAAAAATAACTATCATTTTCCAAACATGGAAATGTTACTCCAACAAGTTACCAGTTCAACTCTTATGTCTATGTTAGACGGATTCTCAAGATACAACCAGGTTTTTGTTGCAGAGGAAGACAGATTGAAAATTGCATTCATCACACCATGGGAGACATATGCATATGTATGAATGCCATTTGGATTAAAAAACGTTGGAGAAACCTTTCTAAGGGCCATGGATCATGAATTCAAAGATATAATTGAGAAATTCATGGATAACTACCAACATGATCTCATTGTACATTCCAAAATAAGAGAGAAACACATTGATCATTTAAGAGAATTTTTTGAAAGATGTAGATTATTTGGAATCTGTCTAAATCCCAAGAAATTTTTATTTGTTGTTTCTCAAGGAAAATTATTGGGACACATAGTTAGCAAGGGATTTATATTGATATTGAAAGAGTAAAGGTAATTAATGAATTGAATCCACCAACGTAAAAAAAGGGAGTCCAATCATTCTTTGGTAAAACAAATTTTGTGAGAAGATTTGTATCAGATTATGCAACAATAGTTAAACCAATAAAATTGTTTCTTAAGAAGGATCGAAGATTTGAATGGACTGAAAATATTCAACGAGATTTCAATAATATCAAACATGCAATTTCAATAGCTCCAGTATTAATAAGCCTAGATTTTAATAAATATTTTATTATATACTTTTTTGCCTCAAAAGAAACTATTGCCTCAATTTTAACATAGAGAAACAGTAACAGAGTAGAATTCTTGATAAGCTTCATGAGTAAAACCATGCATAATTATGAATTGAATTATTCAGATATAGAAAAACAAGCACTTTCCATAGTAAAGGCAATAGCTCATTTTAGGACTTATATTTTATCTTCTCATGTTATAGCATATGTCCCTTCTTCTCCAGTAAAATTGCTCAATCAACAATTAAGAGAAGGGAAATGGGAAAATTGGCTTGCCAAAATCCAGGAGTATGGTATTGAGATCAAGCCACTGCATGCAATCAGGGAACAAGGATTGTGTAAGCTTATTGCTGGAAATGATTTAGTAAATGAGATTGTAACAATCACAACAGGAGGATCTACATCAATTTCTGAATGGTATAAAGATATATTTTTTTACTTGAACTCAGGGTAATTTCCAAATGACATGTCATCAAAAGAAGGGAGGGCTTTGAAAATGAAATGAAATCAATATGTACTAGTTGCCCAAATTTTGTTTCGCGGAAATTTTGATGGATTGTTGCTAAGATGTGTCGATGCAGAAAAAGCTCAAGAATTAATTAAAGAATTTCATGAAGGATTTTGTGGTGGTCACTTTGCACCAATGACTACTGCACATAAGATAATAAGAGATGGTTTTTATTGGCCAACAATTTTCAAAGATTCATATGAAAAAATAAGAAAATGTGTCTCTTGTCAGAAATTTTCGGGGAAAATGAAGAGACCTGCAATGCCTTTGTAGCCTTTATCAGTAGAAGAAACATTTTCACAATGGGGACTTGATGTTGTTGGACCAATAAACCCAAAATCAAGTAAAGGCCGCATATACTTCCTCACTACTACAAGTTATTTCACAAAATGGAAAGCAAAGTAGCATTAAGAAAGGACTCAGATGAACTTATAAAATTCCTTAAGGATAATATTCTATCGAGATTTGGAGTTACAGAGAAATTTATCACGAACAATGGATCAATTTTCATTGGATCAAAATTTACAAAGTTTTGTGGATATTTTGGCATTTTAATGGGACAATCATCAAATTAGTATCCTCAAGGAAATGGCTTGGTTGAGTCTACAAAAACAACTTTAGTTCAAATCCTCAAAAAGATTATTGATCAGAATCAAAATAATTGGCATTTAAAATTAACAGATGCATTATGGGAAAGAATATTGACACCAAAGGACAACACAGGGACATCTCCATATAGTTTGGTTTATGGAAAAGAGGCCACAATGCCAATCAATTTGGAAATAAATGCTTTAACATATGTTGTAAACATTGAGGATTCAGAAGAAGTCTCACCACTACATACAAGGTACAATCACCTCATCAAACTGGAGGAACAATGAAATGAGGCATTGCATAAAATTAATCAAACGCAACAAAGCTTCAAAAAATATTTTGATCAAAGGACAATGAAAAATTTTCAGAAAGGGGAATTAGTACTCCTCTGGAATAAAGCCAAAGAAAAACCATCTATGCATACAAAATTTGAAGCATTATGGATTGGGCCTTATATCATTGAAAAACGCTTGGGGTGTAATTCTTATTTGATCAAGGATATGAAAAGAACAATGCAGATATTGCCAGTTAATGACCAACATCTTAAAAACTTATTTGCTTAATCGGCCCTCCCTTTACCTGTACTTAGTTTATGTTTTTGTTGTACATCCTAATTGATCTTTTCTCATTCATTTTATTGACTCCATGCCCAATAGGAGAGATTTTGGATTCTTGGTAACCCGTGGGGGGTTACCATCCCACAGTTGGATCCAGTTGTTGATCTATATGTAGCTTACTACTTATATTCTTCTTATGTTTTTTTACTTAGATTTTTTTTTTATTCATGGCAGGTTAGTTCATAGCGAGTGTATTGTCTTTCCAAAATAACTCTATGTTATACAAAACACACCTATGTTCTTTTCTGCATATAAATTGCACATATACTTGAACTTTTTCTTGATTCATGGAGGGTTCACGGGTTGGCGGACTCACGGGTTTACTTGATTTCCTTTTTTAAGTCCGTTACCACCAAGACTTAACCATTTTATTCATTTTTGTACACCGCGGGTTCATGGATTCCCAGACTCGTAGACTCATCTTCACATCTTTTCCATGCCCGCTACCTCGCCATTATGTTTCAGGTATCTTTGTCGCATCTTTTGAGATCTATTTAATGCTACTCTTACAAAAAGTAACTACTAATTCAATTATGAAAAGGTTGTTATTGATTGCATACTTCTCGAGGTAATATTGTTTATTTTGTATTAACTTATTCATCAAAAATGACTTAATTCATATTACTGAAGAATATTTTATTTCAATATTCTAAGGATTTATAGATAGAGTTCTCCAGCTAGATTAGAATAGCCATGAGAAAGTAGCAGTTTTGTGGAGACACATTGAACCTGTTCGCACGAGAAGATTATAATTTCCATTGGCCAAGGTCTTACTAGTATTTCACAACATTTCCCCTACTGAAAAGAAATGAGAACAAAACATGGACATTGGTTATTTCTCTAGTTGGATGCATTCCCGAAGTTTTGATTGCAAAGGCATAGTCTCCTGGTGCGTCGATAAATTTATTTGAAATCGAAGGGAAATTCTACTGTACAACGGATCCCATATCTCGTTAGCGCCTTCAAATTTCAAGAATATGTCGAAATTACCATAACTAACTATTACGCTCAAAGTAGATGAAGCTAGAAGCTTCCTCAAGGAGAAGAATAACAGATTAGAGCTTATACAAGAATACTTAGAAGATCATTCAACAATTCCAAAGGATATATCTAGAATTCAGGTTAGTTCGTTGAAAATTCTCTATCAAGAAGTAGCATGGATTTTTATTAGAATTATAAGACAAGAGTCTATGGAAACCATTCCTCAGTTGGCTCTTTATATATTGAATTTTACAATCCATGAACAAGCGATTTTTTATTGCGGAAAAATTATTTCCACTGAAATTTCTTCACAATTATCAAGGGTAAATTGTGATGTCGACCCGACTCGACCCGGTCACAATGTGGTATCAAACATGGTGGAGGAAAAAGGTTGCTCACTATTTTTATGAGGTATATACTGAATTTATATATATTTTTAAGAAGCTGGTCTTTGGATAAAATACATCCATATTGTCACAGGGAGCATTAACCTTTCTAGACAAGAAAGGGATTATGGAAAAAACAAACAAATACAATATTATAAGGATCTATTTCTCTCATGAAAATCCCCTTTATCTTACTTACTATGTTCCATGCAGATTATTTGTTGTTGAAGTGGCAAGGCAATACAAGTCTTGGTTGCATTTATTCTATGAGAAAAAGAAGAAGTAGTTTATCCCACTACCTTGGAAGGTTGGAAGAATTTTTCTAAGAGGAACTGCTAAAATTGATGAATATGTTGGACAATTTGATCAATATAACATGAAATTTGCAAAAGAGATTAAGGGATTTGACCCTAATCATATGTTTCATGATCACATGGTATTAGTTGGATTCAATAATACATTTATTAATACTTTAATATTTGGAGAAGAAGAAGGAGACATCCATGATCCTCCGGATGAATGCATTGAAAGGAAAGCAGGTGATATTGAAACCATCATAAGTACCACAGACTAGTATAAGAAGAAAGGAAAACCCTATAATGAAAGGAATGATCAATCTCTTATTATTTCCAAAAAGAGAATGCTATATAAAAAGAATGCTCAATCTACAACATCTCAATAGAAAAAATATTCAATGAATAATTCAGACGATGGAGCTAATAAAAATCCTCCCGAGGGAAAATTGGAAAAGTCTCACAAATTGCAAGTAAAAAGAAAGAGGACTAATTCTCAGCAATAAATCAAAGAGCATACCTGAGAGTGAAATACCTCTCGAAGAAATGGATTTAGAGGTTGATATAGAAAATATTCATTTCCTTGATGATGAAGAACGAGTATCGGAAATTGTACACTCTATGGCCGAACTCGCTATTCAAGATAAAGAGTTTTCATAAGAATAATAGTTTTCCATACATAATGCTTTATTTGATAAAGATTCAAGAAAATTGATTTTTGAAAGAACCCTTTCAAAAAATAAAAAGGAAAAAACTTGTTCTACATTTAACCTTAATAAAATGCTTCCATCTGGAATCACTAAGATTCATAAGGTTACATGAGATGCTATGGATGTTTCAATAGATGATATGGAAGCTACAAATGCTAGACTTAAATAAAGTATACGAGAATTAGAGTTTACTCTAATGCCTCCACTAATATTAGCCACCCATGTTGAAACAGCTCAACCTGGTAGGAATTTTGAGAAAACACCAGAGTCAAGTATAAGATTGAAAGGGACCTCAATCTTAATTGATGCAAACAGGCATTATGTTGAACAAAATATTAAGAAAAGAATGTATAGTATTTTAGATACATGGGATCTAGCAAGTAATTGTGTTTCTCTTGGTTCCAGGATTCAAAATACAAGAGAATATTTGAAATATAACATTGAAAATCATGAAGGGTTTTTCAAGGATGGACTCACCACATTCATTATGAAAGTATTAGCAATGACCAAATTTTAAAGAAAACAAGAAGACTTACCTTCTCAAGCTCATATAAATCAACTAAAGGAATGTTGGATTCAAATAATTAATGTATTAAGGGAATTATTAAATGAACTCAATGACTTAACATTCAAAAATAACATAGTTACCAACTTAATGAGAACTCTACAGCGTTCTCGTTTTTGGGGGGGTCCAATTTTTTACCCCGTTTTTAAAAATGGTGCTACCGGTAGCACCCCCTCCCCTCCATTTTTAGGTTGTTTTTCGATATTTTAATTTTTTTGATCCACAATGTTTTTACATTATTTTTTTAAATGCTTATTTTTTTTTATCTATTTTCAATTGTTTTCTAAATTATTTTTTTTATTCAACGGTGTTTTTAGTCATTTTTTCATGCTTCTTTCATTCTTAAAAATATTTTTTACCATTTACTTTTTTGAAGTTACGATTTTTCATATAATTTTGTCTCCTTAATTAATTTATTGTTCCATACTTTTTAAATATAGTGAAAAACATTATTTTTAACACATTGTTTACCTTCACTTCATTACATCGAAAAAAATTGTAGTTAAATAACACTATTTTTTAATATTTAGCAAAAAAATACACATTTTATAGCCATATATAATAATAATAAAAAACCTATACATTTTGGTACATATTCCTTAAAATAACATGTCAAATAAAGCATTTTTATGGACATAATTGAACAAAAAAAGTCAAAAAATTATAGAAAAATATTATTTTCTTTCATATTTTTATACATTTGAAGTAAAAAMTGACAACATTTAATAAAACAATTCAATTTATAGTGATTCRCATACAAATAAAACAGGAAAAAAAAACAATAAAAAGATTCATCACAAAACAACAATAGATACATCTTTATTCTTATTTTAAAATATGAAAGTCAAAACATTACAGTTATAGCTCATCAAAAATTTGCAAAATTGAGYATCATCTTCAAAGGAATCTTTAAAGTAATCAACAATATCATATATCTCAAATTCAACATTCTCAACAGACACATTATCATCTTCTTCAACGTCTTTTTGTGCTTCCATTGTGTCATTTTGTTCTTCCATTGGTTCTTTGATATCTACAAATTCTCTAAAATGATCCTTTACAATCATTCCTCTGAATGATACTTAAAGTTCCTTTGACAATTTTTCCACCTTTGATTCACTAAAATATCCTTTCCTCAAGCCAACTTCTTGCATTTCATCTGGAAGAGCTAGAATAGCATTAATTCTTCATTGAATAAAACTACACTGCATTGGGTTACTTTCAATGGCTATGCAAGTCCTTCATTTCTGTAGGAAAAACGCTAACGTTGTACCTAATCACCAAATACAAAATAAATAATGAAGTTAGATATTGTAAAAAGACATAAATTAAAAATAATATAAGATTGAAGTATGATTCATAAATATTAGATCATAATTCTTACCTAAAACCGAGAAGAAATCCAAAATCAATCTCATTCATTTGAAAAACTATCTATAAGATAATTAATTAATGCTTCTGGTTTTTTATAAATGTTAACCCTCTCTCCTTTCAAATATTTTTCTTCATGTGTTAGTTTTCTAACCACATCATTGTATACCAATATACTACTAGGAGTCTCTCCATCCTTTGCATTGACAATAGTAGAATTATAAGAATCATCTTTTGTCCAAGTTGCAAGATGTATACTCTCAAAATCACATTTAAGTTATTCTCTATTGGAGCTCTTAATATTAGGCTTGTCCATGTAACATAAATAAGTGCAAATTCAATTAACTTGTGAATTAATATAATTGTTTTCTAATCTTAATTGCTAAACATACACTTTCAATATCTTACCAAATAAATTGCATCCTTGTCTTTTCTTTCCCCTTGAAGCTTGATTGTACTAATCCTTGTTGTGTGTTTGAATGAAATACTAGAAATCTCCAAAATGGTGATGTAACTTTTGTAAATTCCATAACCACTTTATTGAAAGCTTGGTAAGTATAAGGCTCGGTATCATATCCAATTTTTTGGATATTATAACCATGAGGGATATCTGCAATAACTAGGGAGTATTATTTTTAGGAACAATATTTGCAAATTGTTCACAATCACCTAATATCACTTTATATTGAACAGTGTCGAGCCCATTCCAAATGTAGTGATCAAGGGTGTCATCAAATTGAAAAATTTGAACATGTCTCCTTCTTTCTCTTTCAAACTTGGCTTTTTGAATAAAACTTTTGAAAGTTTCAGGTACTCCCTCTGCATTCTTCTTTGGCAACTTTAATGAAACAAACAAACATATAGTTATATATCTATAACTATTAAAATAGAAATATATTAACTTACAAACGAATAATATGAATGTAATAAATCAACATACATTTTTTAATGCAACAAAAAATTGTTTCTATACTACTAAAGAGCTTGAATCTGGATAGTTGAGTTTAACATCATCCCAACTTTTTTTATTCAACATCTTGACAATTTCCTCTTGTATTCTCATATACACCTTGTGACTAAATAAAACAAAAATAAATGTTAAACTGAAAAAATTATTATTTTTTGTCCTAACATAAATAAAAATAACTCAACAAACTTATTTTTTAAATTCATCACACATTTATTCCATTGACAATTCTCCCTACCTAACACATGATAATATAGTTATAATAAATTTATCATTCTTCACTCCTTTTATTGATCTCCAAGGTGTTATAGTCATATCATCTGGAATATTTTTTATGTCAGGGCCTGTCTTACTTGTGCCACATATCAATGGTTTAGCCTTCTTAACTCTTTGAGTTTTTTATATTAATATTTTCCCATAGGGTGTAGATCTCATCTATCAAATATCATACTTGTCCAATACTAAATCCCAATTGAAAATAGTTATCCATAGGTCTAAATATATCACTTCCTTTGCGATTTTTTTCTTTTATATTTTCATCATCAAGTGGGAATCATGTTTCCATACAACATTGTTTTTGAAACTTAACATCAACATTTGATCTCTACCCATGACATATTTCAGAAAATTCATTATGGATAAATATCACCCTTTGAATGAAATTCATAGACATTCTGTACTCATTGTCTTTAGTACGATCCCATTCCAGTAACTTTTCTTCTGAATCTATTAAACAGACATAAATTATGCATTTGACTGTCTCAAAAAGAGGATTATTGGGATATTATTGCATCAATTCTTTTCTAGCCTATGCAGAATGCTTTCCTCCAATCACATAATATTTGTAGTCAAAACATTTTGATCTATCAAATTCTTCCCTAAGAGGAACTTCCATTGGGTCAACAAGAACTAGGTAGTCAACCACATGTGCATATGGATTATACCTAATCAATGCTTTCAAATTGTGAATATGCAAATGATGTGGTTTTCTAATTTGATATTTTTCTTGCCTTTCTGTGGGTTTATAAAGTTGTTTCACATTCAATTGAAATGTGTGGCGATCATCAACTAAGTTTGTCGTCCTCGTTCTATTTTGAATGGAATTTTGTGTTGTTTTCATAATACCATCCTCTAGATCAGCACCTAGTGTTATTATTTCTCTGCTACCTTTAGGACTTTCACTACAATAATCTAAGCTAACAATGGCTTCTTGAACATTATCAACATTTTTTTTCTTCCTCTTATGATTTAAATGTGTTTCATATAAATCAACGATTTCTTCATAATCAATAGGAATAGACTCATCATTAGCCATTGCTCTTTTGTGTTTATCTTGTTTATTTTTTTTGCGAGAAAGAGTGATAACCTCATTGGGACCAATCTCAACAAAATATTCATTTGGAGTTTCCTCATTTTCAAATGTAACCCTTTTAGGATTTCTAGAATGAGGATTTTTCTTTCTTCTTTCATCTTCTTCTCTGTCTACTCTTGCAGGTTCAACCTCCATTACTTTCTATTTCTTTTTCCTTCCTTCTTGTGTCTTTTCAATATGAAAAGCGTTGATGACATCCATGATATTATTCTCTATAGAGTAAATCCCCACTAACATATGTGAAAGTCGTTCAACAAAATCCTGTAAAAACAAAATATAACATTTTCATGTTAAATAAAATTAAAACATTATCATTATACTAAAAATAATAAATGACACAAAAATAGAAATAAAAAACTTACGTTGCATTTCTCAATGTCATCAATGATGGATGCACATAATTTTGAAAAAAACATTCATTCTTGTTAAAAATTTTCATTTTGAAACAATATCTAAACTTGATATAAGTTCTGCCTTGTTTGAAAAGTGCATAAACAATATGTGTGGCTGGCACCAAACATATATCTCGTAACAAGACAAGTGCCTGATAATTTCCTTGCACGTGTTCTAATTCGGCACAATACAAATATAGATGATCTCCAGTGTTGCCTTGCTTGTCTTTAACAAACCAAGAATATTCTAGTTTGTTTTCACCTTCCATAGATTTCCACTCTCTAACATTCTTCATTTCCCTTGATAGCTCAGGTGTTATGCTATCATTTTGTTGCCTAACATTCATGGAGGTTCCAGTTGCATTTTTGGATGCCATTATTGCAGGTCGTGATCGAGATATGTTCATAGATAATCTCTTTCCTTCCATTTTTCTATAAGATATAAAATAAAAAAAATTAGGCCTTTTACATTATAATAAACTAAAAAAAAGTATTGAATATAAGAACTAGTTTAAAAAAAAATTAAAAACTTTTGACCCATATGTAAAAACAATTTGACCCATGGAGTTATTAGGCTTATGTCGGGACCGTGATTTGGTCGTGGGGGGGACAGCCCTGTGGCCAAGCTGTGGGCGTGCCCAAGGCTTGGCCACAGGGCTGGTCGAGTTAGGGCGATGTCGGGAATCACCCCAACCCCCCTACCCGTGGCCAAGCCCCAAACATTTCCCAGTAACCACCATGGGCCAAAACTAAAAAAAAAATAAGTAAAAAGTAATAAAAAAAAAAAATGTTTTTACAAAACTATGCCTAAATTTCACTTTTTTAATTTTTTTTTTCAAAAAATATTAAGGATTTTGTTAAAATTTTTTGAAAAAAGTCTCAATTTTGTTAAATTGGGTTTTTTATTTTAAAATTAGAAAACATCTAAACAAATTTAAGGTTTTTTAATTTTCACATGAAAAATTGTTATGTGATTCAAATATAATCTTATAATTGTTGTTTTGGTAAATGGTAAGAATTTTAAAAAGACTGGGAACAAATATGTTGAAAAAATTAAGAGAGATGATAGAACAAAAATTATTGATTTTGGCGGCATTTCTAGGGCCTTCTCTGTCGCTCGCGGTGTGGGTTAGTTAGGGCCTCCTTTGTCACTCGCATTGTGGGCTAGGGCCTCCTCTTTCACTGTTGGGAGCTAGAATGTCTCTCCACGTGCAAGTTAATTTGCAGGGTTAATCTCTCTTGTTGTCGGGGTCACATTTTTCTCTGTCTCTTGTTGTCGGGGTTAGGGTTCTCTCTGTTGTTGTTTGGAGATCGAATGTCTCCACTCCACGATGCGGGTTCTTTGGTTTGTGATTTTTTATGTTTTTATATTTCATATTATAACACAATATACTATATATATTATATATATATATATATATATATATATATATATATATATATATATATATATATATATATATATATATATATAACACATATATAATATATATATATATATATATATATATATATATATATAATCAATATATTATATATTTAATATATATTATATAATAATATAATTAAAATATATTATAAAGTGGGCCTAATGCTTAATAACATGTGTTTACTCCTTGGAGGTCACAAGTTCAAATCAAGAGGGGGGTAGGGTATGTATAGCTTCGTAGAATTTATCAGTCAAACCACTATATGGAGGGGGTATTATAACCCTAATTAACACCCAACCCTTATAAAATCTAATCACTATAACCCCTAATCCTTAACCCTATAGTCCCTAATCCCTCTTACATATAACCCATATTACCCTTAACTCATATGAACCCTAATCCCTGCCCCTTGTTTGTTTAACATTTCTATGCTTTAAAACACTTCACCTCTATAACACCTAGTACCTATAATCCTTGGTGCTTGACCACTATATTCCCTAACCCATGAAAAGAGAGAGAGTCTATAGCACACCCGACCCCATAATCATACTTAGGCTGGTGGGATGTCAAAATTTCCTCTTTGACTTCCAACCTCTTTCCCC
>ML804642.1:80105-107302 GCA_009831015.1 Picea engelmannii | reverse complement strand
TCATTTTACTCAAGCAACTTCAAGAAGGTCTCTTAGAGAATCTATTGCAATAACATATAAATAAGGGACCATGGGTCAACCTTGTCTAGTAGATTAGTTAAGAAAAAGTTCCTCTAATAATTAGCCATTGACAAAAGACTTGGAATAAGCATTTGAAAAGAGAGTTGCAGTTGCTTTAGTGAAAAAGTTCTCAAATTCATTCCAGATGAGCCTATTGAGAATAAAATCCCACTTGATCTAATCATGTGCTTTGTCCAAAATCAACCTTGAAAAAGTGAACCTTTTAGTTGATCATTTTTGTCCATTCAACAATGTCCCAAGCTTTAATATGATTGTCAAGGATGAAACATTCTTTAATAATTGTCATTTGTTCAATTCAAACAATGTGAGCACATGTATCTATGATATACATAGCAAGAGCTTTCATAACACTTTATAGGACATATTAGCAAAGTGACCACCAACCACTTGCAATGTATTTTTGCATCCAAGCTAGAAATCAATGTGACGAGTCATGCATTGACTTGCTCCCTCATGTACCCAACTTCCAAAGCCTATTAACATATCCAAAATTCCACCATGCGTGCAATAAAAATCCAGAAACAACTCACAAAGCAACCCATTCAAACTGAGTGATTTTCCCTTAACCATGTCTCTTAGGGCTTTGAATAGTTGTCTTTCTCTATGGTTTGAGATCAAAAGAACTATTCATACTTGAGTTCTTTTGTAAGAATAAATTAACAATGCCACTAAGATCTTTATTGGGAGCAAGAAAATTAGTCACAGCCACAATGAAAAGAGATTGTGAAAATGTGCTTAAAATTCATTTAATTATATCATGATGATCAATTGAACCTCCATCAGAATATTCAAGTACAAAAGTCTAATCAAAGACATGCATGTCTTCGCAATGTCATAGCTTTACTTGTCCCTAATAATATGTTCCTTGATTTTTTCCCTCTTGTCTTGAAAGACTTCAAAATCATAATGTTGATATTGAATATCCTAAACACAACTTCCTTTACAAGTCTTCCAATTGGAGATCAATTTTGGAAGGTGCATTCATTTAGAAATCAATTTCAACACACATTAGCATCCATAGACCTAGATCCCCTCTTACCCATACCAATAGACAACCAAGAGGTTGTACACTTTTTTCAATGCACACATAACGATGTTCCACCATCCGCATAAACTCAAACCAAAGAGGATACCAATTTTGTGATGTCAAGGAGCTTGTCATTTCACCAACAATAATCATAAGTTGTGCTTCTATCATCATTAGGGTTCCATTCAATAATACTCCCCAAGTCATTTCCTTGGTGGAAAAAAACAAACAAATATAGCCCTTACCCATGACCCCAAGAAGATTCAACATACCAAACACAACACTCCCAATTTTAATCATCCCATTTGTAGATGTCTCAGTATAGCAACATTTTTCAAAGAAAAATAGGATAACAACTCATTTTTTCAATTGATTTGTTGTCGATATAAAGACAAAGTCATCTTCAAGCTCTCAATCAAATTTTTCCTAGCTCCATTTTTTCCACTAAAGAAGAGTCTCCTTTATCCTCAAATGAGAAAACTAACACCCAAATCAATAAGATACATCGCATCCTCATTATTGGCATTGCTAGAAGTTATTTTCCTAACCTTTTTACACATGTAAGTGTGTGCTTCTTTAGGTGCTTCAAAAGGAAAAGAGAGAAGCTTCATTTGATGGCTATTTAATAGTGCTTTCATATGAGTTTTGTCACTAGAGTAGATTTTGGTGCACAAAGATTATTTTTACACATTTTAAAAAGAAATTAGCAATCATGTGGCTTAAACAACTAATAACGGTCTCCACTCCTTCAAAGAGGAGAGGACAATCAATGATGGGTACCTCCTCCAAATTTAACACAAGGGAAGGCATGTGATAAACAATCTACATATTACTTGTCTTTCCCAAAATATGTTTCTTTGGAGCACGAGTAAGGAGAGAAATCCCTTTGCAATTTTTTTCTTATTACCTAAAATGCATGTCAATCTCATATGCATCATAAACAAAACGAAGGGTGTGATGAGATAAGATAATGTATTTATTTCCGAGGAATGACCACAAAGTCGGTCAATGGGACTCAAAAGTACAACGAATGTGAATATATAGTGGGAGTGTGAAAGAAATTACTATCACTACTCTACTAAAACCAAAGGAAAAGCTAACTAACTAGTCAATATAGATCACAAAAAGATGCAGTGAAAATGCAAATCCATTTCAAGCATACAATGTAGACATCAAGGTGTGATAGAACTAGAACTAGAAGCAATATGAGCAAAGAGAGGGAGAGAAAAGGGCTCCCCATCAAAGTCATTAATCATGGTGAAAGGACCAATACACTGCTCAATGATGTCATCTAGACAATATCCAAGGTCAAGGAGGCCTAGTTGTGTAATCCTAGAAGGAGCCTTGGAATGAAGAGGTCCATCACTCCTAATATCCAAGGTTGGGGGGAAGAATCTTTTCATGGAACACGCATTGCTCGAGTGAACCTAGAGATCAACACATTTTATAGAATGAGTCCAAATGGGATCTCATAGTGTGCATGTCTCTATTGACCTAGTGGGATTTGTGTTGTGATCTAAAACTAGAGGTCCCCAAAAGTCTAGTGGAAGTCGATCGACCCTTCAAGGGGTTCAAGAAGAGGTTCGAGGTCTTGTTTATCTATTGTTCGAAGTGATAGGGGCCTCAACAAATCATTTGTTCCCCCTTATGGACATGACAATAGGAAAAGAGAATTTGATCCCCCTGACAAGATCTAGTTGAGAGGACCATGCAAGGTTTAAGATATATGTCCTAAAACCTCCTTAATGAAAAGAACCAACTATATCTAGTTTAGATAGTGGAAGAAGGTAGACAGGGGACCTCCCAAGTCCCAGTAGAGACAATCAAACTAAATTATTATATCATAATAGATGGGACATCTAAAGATGAGGTGCTCCTCTAACTCAATGTCCTATAAGTGGCAATGTTAGCACGTCCTCTCAAGGTGTGGGATGTGGTGATCTATTCAACCCAAATATGATGGGAGCCCACTTTTCTTTAGCAAGGGGATAAGAAAAGATAATCTTAGTAATGTCCAACAAGTGACCACAAATTTGGCCAATGGGACTCAAAAGTGTAATGAATGTGAATCAATGGTGACAGTGCAAAATCAACTCCTATCACTATTGTATTAAAAGAAAATAAATATCTAACTAATTAATCAAAATAAGCATAAACAGTGCAAAGGAAAAACCAAAACCAAAACCATGTCAAGCATAAAACACAATGGTCAAGGAAAGTTAGAATAAGGAGAAAAAAGAAAAAAGAGAAAGGACAGCTCCCAATTTGAGTCATCGATCACCACAAAGGGACCAATGCATTGCTTGATGATGTCAGCAAGAGAATATCTTGTGCTAAGGGGGGCATTGTTGTGAAACCCTAGGGAAATCTCTAGATTGATGAGGTCCATCACTCATCACATCCCAGGTCCAGGGGAAGAATCTCTTAATGGAGGACTAGCTACTTGGGTAGACTTGGAGAAAAATGCCCTATGCAAAGTGAATTTGGCCCTAGGACCTCCTTCGTTATATGGTGACTTGGTAGGATATGGAATCGAAGCTCCTCAAAATTCTCATGGAGGTTGGTTAACCCATCGAGAGGAAAACACTGAGAATAAATGAAAGGTCTCTCTGAGGTAATCTAGGCCTCAACCTATTGTTCATTGCCACCAATGGATGTGATAATGGGGAAGAAGAAAGGCATCTCCCTAATGGGATCTAGTAGGAGAAAACCATGCAAGATCCTCAATTTGAGTCCTAAAATCTCCCTCATGAAAATAGTCAGGCATCTCTAGTATGAATCACAAAAGGTGAAAATAGAACCTCTCAATCCCCAATAGGGGCAGTGAAACCATATTTTGATCTTATAATAGATGGGAAATCTGAAAATGAGGTGCTTTGACTCTTTCTCCTATAAGTGATATAGAAAACAAGTTCTCTTGAGGAATGGAATGTTCCTTGTTAAATCGGGCAAGGGAACAATGTCCCTTGTTAAATAAGGGATGGAAATCATGCCTCAAGCTTAACCAAGGCCCTAAGAAATGAACCCCCAAGTATGTGCAAGCCATGGTAATCTCAATATTGTCTCCTTGAAAGTAGATGTGGTAGCCAGAGAGAGCATGTTGAAATACGTTGAAGATCGTAACCCTAGTTTTACTAAAGTTAAATGTCCATTGTCGAAGGTCACAAAAGATAGATTGGGAATCAATTTGTCCTTTGCAACCCCTTGAGTTAGAAGGCCACGAGGATCACATTGTCAACAAATAAAAAAGGGGGAAACGAGACATATAGAGGACAATTATCAACTTCACTCCATGAGAAAGGACTCAAGCACATCATTGTAGATTCTAATGGGAGTCAGTGAGAGGGTGAAATCTATTTGACCCTAATGGTGTTCCTAATGAAGTATGAGAGGTCACAAGAAGAGAAAAGTTGATCAAGTATCAACTCATAGTCTCATGATGGCCACTAGAAAGGTCTCTCAAATACCAATATCAAGATAACTTCTAGAATAGGGCCTCTCTCAAAACCAATGTTCCACCAAGTTTCTGGGATGGGAGAGCACAGGAACGGGGAGACACACATGTGGGACGTGTGGGAGCACCCCCAAATTTTAGGGAAATTCATGGGGATAGGGAAACGTTGGGTTCCCTAGCATAAGGATCCTTGTCTCTAAAATTATAAAAACAAAAGTAATTATGATAAAATCCCAACAATAACAATTCATCCCATGCAAATTGATCATTGTGTAATCCAGTGGAAACACTATCATCCTCCCAATTCAAAATCCTGAAAACTGTTAAATCTATTGAATTCTAAATGGGATATGAAATTGTACTTTCTCTATATGAAGTCCGATGAGGTTGGAACCTATCAAACATCGTGAAACAATTAATTGTATTGTTAAAAATTTAAGTAAAATTATAGAAAAGGAAGATAAAGAAGAATGTCAAGCATTCTCTTGTATCTTCCTTTTCCATCCTTTTACTTTAAGAATTTAATATGACCATTAATTACCAAGGTCACAAACTCCTAAAAACTCTATCCCCTATCTTTCTTATGCCTTGAAGGGTTGTTAGACAAACAATTAGGAGGGAGGGGTGCTTAGGAATCCCCCTTTTGGTGGAGGGGGCTTTTGAGGGGGGGCGCCCAAACTCCCCCCTTTTGGGGAAACGCATCCCCCACACTAGGGAAACATTTCCCCAAGTGTTTCCCCAAGTTTCCCCAAAAGGGGGACATGGGGAAACATTTTTCCAGCCCCCCCTCCCTAGCGCATGAGAAACGTGGGGGGCGCGTTCCCATGGAACATTGCTCAAAACCAAGTTAAATGACTTCCCAAAGTTCACAAAACAACATAAGGATTTCGAATATAGATGACAAGACTTCTCAATAATGCTCAGAGAGTGAAGATGTGACCAATGCTCTAGTAACCCTAATGAAATATTCTCTATCCTCTAGCCCATAGATTCCCCCTCTATAGCTCATTCAATAACCACGGATGAAGTATTATGTTGTAGATCTTGGAAAAAGTGAGTCCAACTATGATGATCCTATAATTGTGGGTCTATGGAATAATACCCAATTTAAAAATGGGTGGATGATATGGTGGAACCAAGGAGGGAACCCTGAACAAACAAGACTAAGCAAATCAACAATGTGGAAGTCAAGGGAGTGAATACCACATTTGAGAAACTCAACCTGAAAACCTTCCTCGTCAGCAACCAAACTTGTGTTCATTAATATAGAAAGTTTCTTGATGATGTCATGGGAGAATACATGGCAAAAAGCAGGAGGATGTGCTAATACATGATGGCTAAGTGACAAGATATATGTAACAGGGATAAACAATTTTGACCAAACCATGTCTCCAAGTGGCCTTCAACAACTCCTGTTAGGAAAAAATTTAATCACATTATGCTTTGGAAAGACTAGTTCTTTGGGATGGTTGCCAAACGAAATTCCAAATTGTTAATGTTATTCCCTATCCTAGGAATAACTAAGGAGATTATGTCTCAAGGCCCACAGGTCCTAGACATGGAGTACCAAGATCCATATGACTTGATCTTGGCCCTGGAGGGCCCATCCTTTCTTCAGTGTGTCCTATCTATCAGCAGCAGTAGCATCCATCCCATCATCCTGGTCTTGCTCCATGAGGTAATGAGTCTGGGTATCATGGTATGTGTCACTCTGATTTTCGAAGCATTTGAATATGTGCACTTAACTCTCTATTTTTTTATAATTGTTGTTTGGAAATTATGCTCTTTAACTTGTTCATACATGGGGGGGGTGACAGATGCCCTAGTAAGTTGGTTCCCTTAGGGATGAGTTGCCACTAGGTGGGTCTATGAAAGGTCATCATCCATTCCTTCCATACTTACCACTTTTCATCATTGTCCCTCTCATGTTTCCCTACCTTGGTTTGGGCATTGGGTTTGCCAAGCTAGTAAGGGTTGTACCTTGCCTTGTGGGAAGAAGGGGCTAAAGGCTTAGAGGGTAAAAGTAGCTGGAAAAAGTTAAAATCCAAAATGAAACCTTAAGATGCTTCGCCCAGGGATTCCCAAGAAAGCAATAAATGGTTTCTCAATAAGAAAAGGGGATCCGTAAAATAAAATAAAAATCAAGATCTAGTTGGTAGATAGGAGGTCTCATCCTGAGCCAGCCTATTAGGTCCATGGGCATGTAGCGATATGACACTACCATCTATCTGGTTGTCAAACCAGGGTAGTGGCTCTTGGTGGCATAGCCAAGAGAAAGGGGGTCTCATCACGAGCCAGCCTTCTCATTTCCGTGAAGTGCTTGTAGGTAACGTTGTCACCATTGGTCACCACGTCGGGATAGTGTCCCTCATCTATTCTCTTGAAAATAAAAAGCAATAAGACAAAGAATAAAAGGCATTGGATGGGCTAGGAAACAATGTCATCCATGACAATGTGTATCTCTCCCTCTAAAGAGGCACCCACAGGTAAGACCTACATTTCCYTGTTATCACTGCACCCCTTGCCCAAACATTCCCCTACACCATTTCATACACCTACATGACCTAGATTGGTCTTCACCTGGGAAACACCCCAAACTTGAGGAGGATTAGCCCAATAGGATATCCTGAGACCCTMTCCAAACCTGGCTTGTTAAACTGCATAACGCCTTTGAGCATTTGTCTGGGTAAAGGGGGGTTTGATGCACAGGTTTGGGTAATTTGATTATTGGATGTGATTGACATTGCTATGATCCCTGTGACTTATKAGCCCATGGAGGGTGTACATATTRTTATTGCRGTACCATGCCCGGTGGAAAGGTACATATGGGGAGATGATTAGCTCGAACCTCCATGGGGCTAAAAATCCCACCAGATGGATGTTGTGACCCCAACTAGGGGCAGAGAGACACCAGAGGATTGCACCAGAGAAAAAGAAGGATGTTCCACCAGAGACACTTTGGCAGACCTGGACCTAGGGGGATCTTGCTCTCCCCCCTAAACGTTGGCCTTGGGATGCCCATGACGTCACCCTTGTGACCCTAGACGTCACCCAACATTAGATAGACATGATGGAGGCAGTTGTGTGCTAGGTGGCACGTGTGGCATCATCCAGAGGCCTTGGAAGGCCTAACGTTTTGCTCATGGAGCCTGACGTACCACTTATGAGGCCCAACGTCACTGTAGGAGGGCATGACATCACCTCTATTGGACATTTTAGGGTTTAATTCTTTGAATTTGTGTAAAAACGATATTTTTGATGTAATTTGGCCATGTCGGCCTTTTCTGACCTAAATTTTAATTAGAGGTCATTGGTATTGTATAAGTAGAGGAAAAGTACCTCATTATTTTCATCATCTTTCACTCACACAAGTGTGAGGTCTTAAATTTGGCCCTCTTTAGGGGTTATTGGCTGAAATTAAGTGGAAAGTCTTGAAGAGGCTAATCTTGGTGTATTTTGGCATTTTTTCATGGTGGAAAGTCTTCAACTAGGGTTTCTTGCTAGATTATTCTTGATGAAGTAAGTAAATCTGCAATTCCTCATTTTATTTTGAATGGTTATGGTAAATTTTCTTGTTCATATCAAAGATTATGAAATTGTTAGTTTGAAACCCTAGGGGAAAAACATATGTTACTATATTTTTCCTTATAATTTTCCACCTACTTGAAATTGCTAGAGAACACTTATTTTGAAGTATACACTAGAGCCCTACCATTGTAGAATTCTAGTAGAATTACTTCATTTGCTTCATACATTTTACTTCAAATTTAATCTAAGGAAGAAGGAAATCGCTAGGGCTTAAGGTTGCTTATTTTCTAGCAATTATTCCTTCTAGGGTTTAGACATTGAGGCCTTAGGTTACTAACACCTCAATCATTCCATCCATCCCTTTAGATTATTTATTATCATTGTTATTTTCCTCTAAGATTTGTTGTTGCTAACCTTGACTCCCTTACCCTAAAAGGCACTAGTCCACTCCTCACAAGTGATTGATTGATCAAACAACTCTTAAACTATTTTCCCTTAGACTTCTACTAATTTCTACTGACTTTAAGCTAGACTAACTCACTAACTAATTTGTTGATATTGCAAAAGATTTCTATGACGATCTATAACAACAACAAATTCATCCTAAAAGCAAGATTGAACGCTAATTAGACAATACCATAATTGCTTCTGACAACTATTATCATTATTTCAACCTAAGGCTATTGTTTCTTGTCATTTTTTAAGCATTATCGAGGCATAATTGTTTTGGTCATTGCTAAATATTCATTGTTGCTGTAAATATTTACACTGCTTCAGTTCTATATCAACTTGTTTATCTTTCAGAATTTTATGGTTTTATGAACCATTGACATCATATGGTACATGCAAATTGCATTTATTTTCTATTTGTTGTCTTGTTTTGGGCAGGTACACCTAATTTATCTTTTGTTTCATCTTATTAAAACTTTGGAACTTTTGATTTTGGTGACCTGTGAGAGGGGTGGGACTTTCTTATAAATTTTACCTTATCCTTCTCAAACCCTCAGGTCACTAGGGACGTCTCCCCTGGGGTACTATGACACACTCCTAAATAGAAAGAGGTTTCCTATTAAGGTGACAGTGATAGGTCATCCTCCTTGTTATGTCAAATCAATATCCACTTGTCTTTGTCTTTGGGAAAGTACATATTGCACGATAACATTTTGGCACTGTTGTCGGGAAACACTGAGTCAATTTTTCTCAAGAACACTTTTTCGGTAAGCCTTTCCTCAAAATCCTTTATCTTACAAAACTTACCTAGCGACTCCACTGAGGGTGATCCCCTCATCTTTTTGATAATCTCCTGAATATTGTCTGACGACTCCACCAATGACGACTCGTAGCGGACGTCAGTATACACTCTATCTTCCTCCTATCCTTGTCATCCCTGTAGCTTCTCCTAAATGGTCTCCCGAATAATTTTTTTTCCATTTGGACCTGGCTAACACCCAAGGGGGATTACATGATCTCCTGAAAGAAGTCGTTTCCTGGATACCTAAATTCCCGGGAGAAGTGGGATCTTATGGCAACACACATTGGACTAAATTTTGTGAGGGTTATGAATTCCATCAATCAGGAAAAGAACATCATGACACGTTTATGAGACTTTTATTGAGCTCACTCATCAGGAGTGCCAGAAATTGGATTAATACACTCTCAAGTGGAAGCCTCAAAACCCCTGAAGATTTGAAACGGGCTTTCATGAAGAGATGGGGTAAGGTAGAAAGTATGGCCTTTATTTATTCTCAATACCTTGAAGTTTGCAAACAAAGTGACGACGATGTTAGGGAATTCAATCATAGGTTCAACACTCTCATTAGCAAACTTGAGCCCAAATTTCACCCAGAGAGAGATATTCTCCAACACTATCTAAACTCCTTAGAAGGAAAATTACAATTTACCCTCAAGAACCGATTACCTACAATCCTAGAAGAGGCACAAGATGTTGCTTGCCAAATTGAAGAGAATCTTAAGTTGAGCGATTCCATCCATCATGTCAATTTTTTGAACAATGATGACATCTGGGAGCTGAATAAGGAAAGCATGGGAGGGTTGCAGCATGACCTCACAGAGATTCTAGAGGGAGAAAATAATACTTTCCCTAGGAAATGGAGCACGGGTTTCTCAAACATGAAATACGCTTCCTTATTTTCACAACAAAATGAGCCCCCAGAGGATTTGAAACCCCCTCAAGATACATTTGGAGACCTTGAGGTTGAAGATATTGAATAATTGCCTTCACAAATAAATGAGGAAGATGATTGTGAAGAGGAATTCCCCATTGTCTACCATGTTGGGAGCATGGGAATGAAATATGGAGAACCTGCACCTTTTTATGTTACCCTCCAAATCAACGATTTCCTTCTCCATAATTGTGTGTTTGACCCAAATACCCCTAGAAACGTTATGACCGAAAAGGTTATGTACCAACTAGGTCTCAATATATCACAACCAAACACGCAAGGTGGTTTCACACGAGGCATTATCAAAGACCTAAGTGTTTCCTTACATGCTTGCCCTGATGCCCCTTTCAAGATCGATGTAATGGTGATAGACGCTTTAAGTAGTTGGAGAATTCTACTCCGTAAAGACTTGATAGAAAAATTGACCAGAAGATTCCAAGACCAAGGGTCCAAAGCTATTATACCTCACCCCGAAGGAGGATTCTTTACCCTTCACAAAGAACCCATCACAAGCTACCTCATTGAAACTCTCGAAGAACCCAATAATCAGCTCCTCTATGTGAACAATGGGATTGAAAGTTGGTTTGTCCAAGGAGGAAATTCAGAGGATGAACTTAGCAAAACACCCAGAGGAATATGGACCTTGGAATTTGATGGTGTTCATTCAAGTTCTGGTTCAGGGGCAGGCATCGTCCTAACAGCCCCATCCAAGGAAACTTACTACTACTCTTATAGACTTGAATATCATTGTACGAATAATGTTGTTGAATATGAGGCTTTGATTATAAGCCTTAACTTAGCAATCGACAAAGGTGTCACACACTTGAAGGTTATAGGAGATTCAGACTTAATAGTATCATAAGTTTTGTTAAACTTTATTGCAAAGAATGAGATATTAAAAAGGTATTGTGACTTCACAAGATCTATTGCAAAATCCTTTGAGGTAGTATCAATCGAAGCAGTTCCTGGAGAAGAAAACTATGTGGTAGATGCCTTGGTTGTCTCAACATCCACTTTACAACCTTGTGATGGCCCCCTCCAAAACTTGTGCAAGATGGAAGTCTTATTTAGACCATCAATCCCTGATAACTTGGAACATTGGCAAGTCTTTGAAGATGATAGTCAAATCCTTAGATTCATGGAAAACGGCAGAGAATTCACCAATTCACAAGTAAACTTCCTAGTTGATTCCATGGACCTAGACATAGTAAACTTGCAAAATAACACTCTGCCGAAAGGGTGTGTTCCTTTAGAACAACTCTTTGATAGACACGATGTTTACAAAGGAAAAAACCCCAAAAAACAAACAAATGAATCCTTAGAATTCAACATCGGCATTGAGATAGATCTAAGAATGGTCAAAATAGGGAAAGGTACTACGGAAAAGGAGAGGAATGGGATACTTGACCTCATAAGAGAGTTTGAAGATACCTTTGCTTGGAATTATGATGAATTAAAAGATTATACGGGTGATGTCATCCAACATGCCATTCCTTTGATAGAGGGAGCCAAACCTTTCCGAAAAAAGCTAAGACATATTAACCCTAAGTTGGCAAGCCAAATACAAAAGGAACTTCAAAAGATGGTAGATGTTGGTATCATAGCCCCCATTAGATATTCATCATGGATGTCCAAATTGGTAGTTGTCCGAAAGAAAAGTGGTGACATTCGCCTATGCGTAGATTTCTGAAACCTTAACCAATTGTCTTTGAAAGACAATTACCCCCTCCCAAATATGGAACACTTATTACAAAGGGTCACAAGGGCAGGCATGATGCCCATGCTAGATGGATTTTCTAGATACAATCAGGTGCTACTCAAGAGAGAAGATCAACTCAAAACAACATTTACCACACCCTAGGGAACATTCATGTACCTAAGAATGTCTTTCGGCCTTATGAATGCAGATTCAACCTTTCAAAGAGAAATGGACTTTGCTTTTAGAGATCTCATTCCGAAAATCAAAGAAATTTACCAAGATGATCTCACAGCCATGTCAAAAGAAAGAAAGGACCACATCTCACACCTCAGAATTGTCTTTGAAAGATGTAGAAAATATGGTATCTCCTTGAACCCTAAGAAGTCTGTTTTCGGGATAGATAAGGGAAGGTTATTGGGAAACATAGTCTTAGAGGGAGGAATTTCTATAGACCTAGAGAGGATCCAATCTATCAAAGATGTATGCCCCCCAGCTAACAAAAAATCCCTACAATCATTCTTCGGAAAAATAAACTTTATTCGAAGATTTGTCCCAAACTTTGCCAAAAGAATAAAACCCATGAGTGCATTACTTAAAAAGGACACGGCATTCAGGTGGGATAACAAGGCCATTAAATCTTTTGAAGATATAAAGGACACCATTTCCCAAGCCCCAGTTCTGGTTAGCCCTGATTATTCACGATATTTTATGATATTCTCTTTTGCCTCTCAAGATACCATCACAGGTGTCTTGTTGCAAAAGGATGTTGATGACCATCAAACACCCCATTGCGTTCATGAGTAAAGTCCTTAGGGATTTAGAGATGAATTATTCGATTATTGAGAAGTAGGCTTACACCTTGGTGAAATCCCTTAAGCATTTTAGAAACTACGTGGGTTACAATAAGATTAAGGCTTATGTCCCTTACCCAGCAGTAAAGGATGTTTTATCACAACAAGATTGTATGGGTACTAGGGGTAAGTGGGTTTCCAAGATCCAATAATAGGATTTAGAAATAAAACCCACCAAGATTGTGAAGGGATAAGGTTTAGCCCAAATGTTGACTGAGAGCAACCAAGAAGCTATACAAATGGGAGAAAGTGAACAGAAAAACGTGATAGTAAGTGAGCTAGAACATGACAAATGGTATTCTAACATAATATACTACCTCAAGAATTTATCATGCCCAGACCATCTAGTAGACTATAAAAGAAGAGCCCTGAGACTAAAAGCTATGAAGTATTGTTTAACTGAGAATGGCCTTGGCTGGAAGGACCCCAATGGAGTTCTCCTTAGATGTGTAAACCAAGAAGAAGCCAACAAGTTGTTAAAGGAATTACACTATGTGCATTGTGGTGGAAACTTCGTTGTTCGTACTACCGCACACAAGATCTCAAGAGTTGGATATTATTGGCCAACATTGTTCGTTGATACTCACATATATGTCCAATCATGCCAACCTTGCCAATACTTTACTGGTAAACAAAATCTCTCGGCACAACCTTTGAAACCTGTGGTGGTAGAAGCTCATTTTCAATAGTGGGGATTAAACTTTATTGGTGAGTTTAAAGACAATTCGAGTAACGTTTACCGATGGATTTTGACTGCGACAGATTATTTTACCAAGTGGGTAGAATCTATCCCCACAAAGAAAGCCACTGAGGAGGTGGTTATGAATTTCTTGGAGGAAAGAATCATAACAAGATTTGGGGTCTTGTCCAAAATTACCACTGATAATGCCAAAGCCTTCAGCTCTCTTGCATTAGCAGAATTTTGTTTCAAGTATGGCATTGTTCTATCTCATTCCTCAAACTATTACCCACAAAGGAACGGATTGGCAAAATCAAGCAATAAGAACCTTATGAATATCATTAAGAAGGTTGTGGGAGAGAAAAAAATGTCTTGGGATAGCAAGATCAAGTATGCCTTATGGGCAGATCGAATAACAACAAAGACCTCAACAGGAAAAACCTTGTTTGAACTAGTGTATGGGTTAGAAGCCAAACTGCCTGTGAATCTCCAAATCCCTATCCTTCATTTTGCTCAGCGATACACCACCAAGGGAGAAGCAATCCAAGGGTGAATTAACCAGTTAGTAGAGTTGGATGAATCCAGGAGGGTTGCCCTAAGCCAAATGGCGAGAAACCAGGAGAAAGTCGAGAACACCTTCGATCACAAGGAAAAAGAAAGAAGTTTCATTGAAGGAGACTTAGTGTTGTTATGGGACAAAGGAAGGGAGAAACCTGGTATGCACAAGAAGTTGGATGGATTATGGACAGGTCCCTACAAGGTCATGAGTCAGGCAAGAACAAACTCTTTTAACTTAGCAACCCTGGAGGCAGAAGCTTTGAAGCTACCTGTGAACACTATACACATCAAGCACTACTACCCGCCAATAGCATGACAAGTAAGTACATGTAAGTAGGTAGGCATTTGCATTAATTGTATATATCATATGCATATCATGCTAGAGTAGTGTAGTTGTAGTTTCATTTCCATTTGTATATATGCTTGCTTACTTTTATTTCACTGTATCATATATGAGCCAGGGGTGATATCACCACCCCAAAAGATTACTAATTATTTTTGTTGAGATCTAGTAGATTGCAGGTCATGCCAGAGATGTTGATGTTCTCATGCACTCTATGGTGAGCACATGTCCTCGAGTTGGAGCCAGATGTTATCCCCTATCTTAGGGATAACTAAGGAGATTATGTCTCGAGGCCCATAGGTCTTAAACATGGAGTACCGAGAGCCATATGACTTGAGCTTGTCCCTGGAGAGCCCATCTTTTCTTCATTGTGTCCTATCTATCAGTGGCAGCAACATCCATCCCATTGGCCTGATTCTAAAGTAGCAGTGGGTCTTGCTCAATGAGGTAATGAGTCTGGGTATCATGGTATGTGTCACTCTAATTTTCGAAGCATTTGAATATGTGCACTTAACTCTCTTTTGTTTCATAGCGCTTGCTTGGAAATTATACTCTTTAACTTGTTCATACCTGGGGGCAGTGATAGAGTGCCCTAGTAAGTTAGTTCCCTTAGGGATGAGTTGCCACTAGGTGGGTCTACGAAAGGTCATCGTGCATTCATTCCATACTTACCACATTGTCCCTCTCATCTTCCCCTACCTTGGTTTGGGCATTAGGTTTGCCAAGCTAGTAAGGGTTGTACCTTGCCTTGTGGGAAAAATGGGCTAAAGGCCCATAGGGTAAAAGTAGCTGGAAAAAGTTAAAAGCCAAAATAAAACCTTGAGATACTTCACCCAGGGATTACCGAGAAAGCAATAAATGACTTCTCAGTAAGAAAAGGGGACTCGTAAAATAAAATAAAATTCAAGATCTAGTTGGTGGATAGGAGGTCGCATCATGAGCCGCTCTATTAGGTCCATGGGCATATAGCGGTATGACACTACCATCTATCTGGTCATCAAACCAGGGTAGTGGCTCTTGCTGGCATAACCAAGAGAAAGGGGGTCTCATCACGAGCCAACCTTCTCATTTTCGTGAAGTGCTTGTGTGTAATGTTGTCACCACGCCAGGACAGTGTCCCTCAGCTATTATCTTGAAAAGAAAAAGAAATAAGACAAAGAATAAAAGGCATTGAATGGGCTAGGAAACAATGGCATCCATGAAAAGGTGTAGCTCKCCCTCTACAGAAGCACCCAYGGGTAAGACCTACATTTCMATGTTATCACTGCACCCCTTGCCCAAACATTCCCCTACACCATTTCATACACCTACATGACCTAGATTGGTCTTCACCTGGGAAACACCYCAAACTTGAGGAGGATTAGCCCAATAGGATATCCTGAGACCCTCTCCAAACCTGGCTTGTTAAACTGCATAACGTCTTTAAGCATTTGTTTAGGTAAAGGGGGGTTTGATGCACATGTTTGGGTAATTTGATTATTGGATGTGATTGACATTGCTATGATCCCTATGACTTATGAGCCCATGGAGGGCGTACTTATTGTTGTTTCAAGACCATGCCCGATAGACAGGTACATATGGGAAGATGATTAGCTCAGACCTCCACAAGGCTAAAAATCCCACCAGATGGATGTTGTGACCCCAACCAGGGGCAAAGAGACACCAGAGGCTTGCACCAGAGACACTTTGGCAGACCTGGACCTAGGGGGATCTTTCTCTCCCCCCTGAACATTGGCCTTGGGAGGCCCATGATGTCACCCTTGTGACCCTAGACGTCACCCAGCGTCAGATGGACATGATGGAGGCAATTGTGTGCTAGGTGGCACGTGTGGCATCATCCAGAGGCCTTGGAAGGCCTAACGTTTTGCTCATGGAGTTTGACGTCCCACTTATGAGGCCCAACATCACCCTAGGAGGGCATGACGTCACCTCTATTGGACATTTTAGGGTTTAATTCTTTGAATTTATGTAAAAACGGGATTTTTGATGTAATTTGGCCATGTCGGCCTTTTCTGACCTAAATTTTAATTAGAGGTCATTGATATTGTATAAGTAGAGGAAAGGTACCTCATTATTTTCATCATCTTTCACTCACACAAGTGTGAGTTCTGAAATTCAACCCTCTTTAAGGGTTATTGGTTGAAATTAAGTGATGCGCAACTTCTTGGAGAGGCTAATCTTGGTGTATTTTGGCAGTTTTTCATGGTGGAAAGTCTTCAACTAGGGTTTCTTGCTAGATTATTCTTGATGAAGTAAATATGCAATTCTTCATTTTATTTTGAATGGTTATGGAAAATTTGCTTGTTCATATCAAAGATTATGAAATTGTTAGTTTGAAACCCTAGGGAAAAAACATATGTTACTATATTTTTCCTTATATTTTTCCACCTACTTGAAATTGCTAGAGAACACTTATTTGAAGTATACACTAAAGCCCTACTGTTGTAGCACTCTAGTAGCATTACTTCATTTGCTTCATACATTTTACTTCAAATTTAATTTAAGGAAGAAGGAAATTGCTAGGGCCTAAGGTTGTTTATTTTCTAGCAATTATTCCTTCTAGGGTTTAGACATTGAGGCCTTAGGTTACTAACACCTCAATCATCTCATCCATCCCTTTAGATTATTTATTATCATTGTTGTTTTCCTCTGAGAGTTGTTGTTGCTAACCTTGACTCCATTACCCTAAAAGGCACTAGTCCACTCCTCACAAGTGATTGATTGATCAAAAAACTCTTAAACTATTTTCCCTTAGACTTCTACTAACTTCTACTAAGTTTAAGCTAGACTAACTCACTAACTAATTTGTTGTTGTTGCAAAATATTGCTACAACCATCTATAACAACAGCAAATTCATCCTAAAAGCAAGATTGAAAGTTGATTAGACATTACCATAATTGCTTATGACAACTATTATCATTCTATCAACCTAAGGCTATTGTTTCTTGTCAGTTTTTAAGCATTATTGAGGCATAATTGTTTTGGTTGTTGCTAAATACATTGATGTTGTAAATATTTACATTGCTTCAGTTCTATATCAGCTCGTTTATCTTTCAGAAGTTTATGGTTTTATGAAGCATTGACATCATATGGTACTTGTAAATTGCATTTCTTTTCTATTTGTTGTCTTGTTCTGGGAAGGTACACCTAATTTATCTTTTGCTTCATCTTAGTAAAACTTTGGAACTTTTGATCTTGGTGACCTATGAGAGGGGTGGGACTTTGTTATATCTTTTACCTTAGCCTTCTCAAACCCTCATGTCCCTGGGGACGTCTCCCCTGGGGTACTGTGACACACTCCTAAATAGAAAGAGATTTCCTATTAAGGTGACAGTGATAGGCCATCCTCCTTATTACGCCAATTCAGTATCCACTTGCCTTTCGCTTTGGGCAAGTACAAGTTGCACGATAATAGTTAACACTAATCTTATATGAATATATTTGAGGTATATTATGTTCTCCATCACAGAAAATGATTCATGACCAACCTATTTGATTCAAGCCCTTGCAAATCCGACTAATTAATTGTACCTACAACTGCATTACTATGGACCCTGAGGTCTTTTGACCATTTATCTCTCCTTATGTGGATGACCCTGAGGCCTTTTGGCCATTTATCTCTCCTTATGTGGATACTAATGCTCTCCCGGAGCTAGGTGAAGTAAGAAATCCATATATATAAGTGAAGTAAGAAATCCATTTATATCCATATAAATGAGAGTATTTACGCCCATGGGGTTAGCTCAACTAGTTGTCGCCAATGTCGTTGGCATTTGATTAGTTTCATGCTAGCAAGTGCCTGATTCGAATCCCCCCTAGGTTGGGCATACAAGTCTATGTCGACAAGTTTATTAGAGATGCCTTCATATATATAATATGAGGGTATTTCAAAAACTAAATCAATTAAGACAAATTTTTAATCAACTTGTATTCATCATAAGTCTAACTACTTGTTTTAATGCGGAGACCCAGATTCAACCCGGGTGTGGATGAAGTCAGGGGCAAGCCTTGGATGACTTTGAAAACATCCGTACGCACCTCATAGTGCAGCAACTTAGCCAAAGAGATTTTATAAGAAGTATTTCCAAAAAAAAATAGAACATATTCAAAAGATACATAAATCTATTTATAATAAAATAAAACTATGACAAATATCTTAAAGTTCAACAGACATACACACCCATAACTGCATATGAGATGTTTCATCCTTAAAAATAGGACACCCAGAAAAGGAGCCTCAATCAAGTACGTACTTAGTCACCTGCCAAAGAAGGGACAGAAAGTTGAAACACTAGCTTTCAACATATAAATATAGTTCCTTTTGTTTTTTCGAAGAACTTGCTCATTGATGATTAGGATGGAAGAAAGATAGAATCGAGAAAGGTGACAGAGGCAAAGGCAATTATTCTCAAAAATCAGAGGTAATGATAAATACCAGATTAAATAAAATAGAACCAATTTACAGAACATTCTTGGAATTAATTATAAATGCGTGCCTGCATTATTGGAAATTAATGCATGATAATATAGATCTTGATCAAAAGAATTGACCGAAGTGTTGCACAAGTGTCCTCACATTTTCTAGCTTCTATAGATATCATTTTCATTGGATTCAGATTGAGACAAGATATTGATTCATACTTCTAAAACTTCGGATAAGGAAGCATAGTAATAGAATCCAACCCAAACGATCTAGAAAATCTTCCCAAAGCAATTGTAGTTGTTGATAACTAGGAAGTTTTCAGTCTGGAGTCTGAACAGTACAGAAATCTTGGAATATTTTACAAATTCTCAGGTATAACCTGAAGTACCTGAAAATTTTGAATTCGAAATATGACTTTCTTGAGTCAACCAAATAAACAGGAAAACAAAACGAAAATGATTTGTGTAGTTCCAATGCAGCGAGACATGCACAGGAACATGTAGAATATAATCTGTGAATGTTATCATGTGATTTTAGAAATGTGCAAAATGTAAATCAGATGAATAATTTGTGAACCATACTGGATAATAATCAGCATTATGTACAATGTCAGAATATGGCTCTCATCCTGAAGGCCCGTACGAGATCGGAATTTGGGTTTCTGAGGTTTGTTCCGACTCCCTATGTTATCTCCTGACATAGTGAAGCTAATAAGCCAACAACAACCAATTCCAAGAAACATGTACACTAGATAAGATGTAGCAACTAGTTCGAATTCATTTAAAAAGTATTAGGCAACCATTTCTGCTTCTTGGGAATCTGGAATGACAATATCTAGCCTCATCATGGGTCTGTATCGCTCAGGTATCGTTGCACCTGCCTGCACACAAAGCTCCACTATAGCAGGGGCTTGACCATAAAATCGCTTCAGGTGATTGCTTAAAGGAGGTCCATCCAAATCACGAGCATGCCAGACATAATTCGGAGGTATCAGTTCATCAAGGGTTGCTTCCTGCCAGCCATGTTTTCCATCACGCCACTGATGCTTAAAAGCTCCACAAAGTTTGACCCTGTGTCCCCATGGGCCAACATGCACTTCTGAACAATAGCCACATGCCTTGACAGGATACTTCCTTAGGAGTTTCCAGGCTCCACCTCTCATTGTATCCCATGCCTGAAGTGCACATTCTGCAGCTTCCCTGATTTCCTGTGAAGATAGAGGTGGAGGATTGGTTTGTGGACGTAATCCACATGGATCCAAGTCCTCACTTAGTCCTCCTTGCTGTGTGTGTTTAGGTTCATCAATAACGCCATCAGGGTCTAATACCCTCTTTCCAATCATACGCACTGGTTTTACTCTCCTCCTTGTTGGGTATTCTGGAACATCCACACCTGCTTGGATGCAAAGCTCCACAACTGCTGGTATTCTATCTACTTCAAACCTCCTCTCATGATTAATGCGCTTTCCAAGACGATCAAAAAGGTGAAAGGACTCAATGGGAACAAGAATGTCATCAATATAACCTTTCATCCAGACATGTGATGAATTTCGAGCTCCATTGTCTGGACCATGACAATTTCTGATCTCATTGCCAACTGAACCAATATGAACATCTGAACAGTACCTGCATTAAAGACAGACTCAATGAACAAGCTTCACACTTTCAAATCAGTAACTGAGATTGACGTTCTTTTTTTCAGTAGTTAGAACTTTATTTCAATGAACATCTTGATCTATTTAAATTAGTGTCTGAAAAGCTCAAGAGAACAAGATATAACTTGAGAATAGCTGCAATTTCATTGTATTTTACCTGCAGGCAACGACAGGAACCACATCTAGAAGCTTTAAAAGATTCTTTATCAAGATTTTTCTTGCTTCCAAGACCTGGTGTGCAACTGGGATCAATTCAGAAACCAATAATCCATTTTCTGGAGGCTCCAGAACTCTTTCTTCATGGCTTGTTCCTTCTAGCTTTCTCCTCTTTTCATTTTCCCTCGCAGCACGCCTTATTTCTTTGATAGGTGTGGGAAATGGCTTCTTTTTCCTCTTTGGCAAGACCGGTGGAAGGTCCACATTCTGATGACATTTCGCTGCTATGATTCGAAGCGACTGGAATGACCCAGAAGGCAGTAGACGATATGGAACACCTTGGGAAAGCAAAGAAATCATTTCTCCTTTACTCTTAATCACATGGCATTTCTGTAACAAAAGAAGATTATCGGGATTGTTTCAGTTTTCCAACTTAAAAATCTATTAAAGTAGCATCCAAAGAAATTTTAACAATTCGAGAAAATGAGAAATGAGAAGAACCAAAAACCTCTTTCTATCAATCCTCAACCTCATTTCTTTCTTCACTGGTAGACTCAGGGTTGGGCACTAGCACCCCATGGAAAAAAAAATTGGTTCAGTAGTTTCAGAAAATCAAAAGCACCCAACAAGCTACACCAACAGTAGGAAATCTTCACAAAAAACTAGGAAGGAAAGAATAAAACAGTAGACATTCCCCTAAGTTGCACTGAAACATATACAGAAACGAGAGGCAAACAGATATGGCCAATTTGCAGAATGGTGGGAAATGGCAAATATAACACACACACACATACATATATACAAAAAAAAAGCATGATACATAAAAACCTCAGATTACCATTCATCAATTAGAACTTAGAAGCCTAAAAGAGAATTATCATTGTGGATCACCATCACTACTATCTAGTATCAGAGTATGTAGAGCTGTATCTAGTGGAACTGAAATCCAGGATTCAAGAATGGAGAGTTGAGACTCGAGCAGCCTCAGATTCTTAGCAAATGCCAACTTATACTCCACCAATGCACCAATCAGCCACAAACCCTCAAGCAAAGAACCACACAGCACCAATTTTTCTCCACAACAAGAATAACACTCAGATTGTAATGAGTATTGGTGTGCTTAAGGGAGGCCCAAGAGGCTTTATTTATAAGTTATGATACTCCTTTTCAGAGTTTTGGTTGTTGTGCTTCCATTTAGCTATTTTTGGGGGCTCTCTAATGGTTTTTCAGATTGAAATGCAGGCCTTTTGGCTACATACATTTTTTAAATAACAAAACGTTTCGCTTGAGTGCTTGAAACCAATGTTGTATATCTCGTATCAGGGAAAGTATCGGCGAGGGTCTGGAATGTAACTTTTGGGTGACATCGGCAGAAAATATCGGAATATCTCGGAAAATGTCGCAAGACAGGGGTCTAACTCGTAATATCTCGGAATATTTCGGATATATCGGACAGGGGTTTAATTCGGAATTTATCAGAATATCGGCAATATATCGGAGAGATATACAACACTGCTTGAAACAGCCCTAAAATCTGACACATCGTTTCTAGAATCTGATATCGCCCTGAAACGTTTCAGAAGTGCATCCCCTCCATTTCAGACTCCAAAATGCCGAGTGGCATTTCAGACATCTTTGGCAGTTCCCATTAACATGGATGATGCCTCAAGTTGTCACTTTCATGATCCATCTTGTGCTTAATTTTGATACATTTTGCCTCCTAGGCTCAAGACCTTCCTAAAAACATTAGTACTTTTGATCAATGTTGCAAATAGCATTTTAGGGAATATATTGCCAATGGGTCAGGAAATAAACTTATCTGAAAAACTAGGAAAATATCAAAAAATATCGGAAAATATTGGCAAGCATAAACATGAGCCTGAAAAACTTCAAAAATATCAGAAACATCAGCAACCTGAAAAACTAGAAAAAAATTGAAGATATCGTGAGAAATCTGAGATATTTAGAACACTGTTTTTTATGACCAATTTAGATATTTTGATGCTTATCTAATCAAATCTAATTTACTTAATCTCAAACAGGATGTGATATATGCTAGGTCTTAAGTGTTTTTGATGGTTACTATGTGATTTGCATCCTTCAGCTAATATGGTTTACAAGAAGGAAATTAATGCAGCCTTGATGAAGGGATTCGACCCACGTGACCACTGATCCTCTTCAATTATTACAATAGACCAATCAGCTAAATGGTTGAGAAATCTAAGGGATCTTGTCCCCTCACAACCTTCAGGATTGCCAGCACTTGAAGGCAACAATAATTACCCTAGACAATCCGACCTCCTTCTGATCTTGGGATTTGAATTGGCAAGGGAGGGAAACAATACACTTGAAACAGCATGCAGAAAATTAGGCCATTAACAGATAGCTCCCACCAATCAAGAACTGGATTGGATGGGCTAATTAGGACTCATTTCAAACATAAATAGAAGAATAGCTTATAGAGTAGAATAGTTAGTATTGTTATTTCATTTCCTTGCTGCTATTGAGGCTAGTTCGAATTGTAGTAGAAAGGCAGAATTATGTCTGTTACCCCCTCCAGGGATGACACTTTCTAGAGGTACCCTCACAAGGGTGTCATATTGCTGCTTGCATGAGATGTCATGCTTATCATCTCCAGATCCAGATAGAGTTTCTCTTGATCTCCATCAGATATGTGATTGTGCTAGCTCAGCTGTGGTGTAGCTCACCCTCCTCCCTCACTCCTCAGATGACATATTGCACTATGGATGGTACAGTATGGCTTCAGCATGTTTATTTTCCCATGTATCGATGTTCATTGGATGTGATTCTATAACTTCCTAGTTAGCCATGAAAGTGGTAAACACCTAACAATATCTGATAGCACTTCATAACATTACATGTTTTATTATTTGCCTTGTAGTACCTTGGGGAACATGTTTTCTTTTAGAAGTGTGTCATTTCTTGGGTCAGTCTGTACTTCTGGGTACTTAGCCTAGATAGTGTTGCCCACATCCTAACCATGCTAGTCGTTTTCCACTTTCCCTATATCATTCATTCCATCCATGTAAAATATTTATCCTGATCATGTATGATTTCTCAAAGGTCAAAATGATAAAGCCTGAATCAATAAAGCCAAAAGGGCGAAGAGGTGAAGAGCTACAGTCAAAAGCCAAAAACAAAAGCTTGAGCAATGCCACCTCACTATGAGGGCAATGCCCCAATCCCTAGCTTGTCTATGAATATCTAAAGAAAAGGGATCTTGTTCGATAAATTGAACACTTAAAGAAAAAGGCATAAGGGGGTAGTAAGAAACAGTGTCGAGAACAAGTAACCCAATGCTAAGCTCCCTCTCGAAGGTTGTTATATAAAAAATCCTTGGCTCATGAAAGCTAGATGAATGAACAAATGAATAAAAAGACCTATCCATGTCTAAGACTTTGAGGGTCATCACATGAAGTTTCTTTCCCTTCCCTTTCATCATTATTATTCATCGTTTCCTATCTTTCACCTCAGTACTTAGGAAATATGGGTTGTCCTAGGACTTGGTGCATGTATAAAGGTTAATATTGTTCCCCTTAGTAAGATTTAGGAAAATATTAAAACTAACCCCTATTTGTTATGTTGTGTTAAGAGATGTCACCAAGTGCTACCATTTAATGGCTTGCTAAGAGGCTAGACTCATCACTTCTAGTGGGTATTGTGCATTGGGATACGTGTACTATGCCTCGAGATCCGTGACACTACATTGGGGATCCATGGTGCATTGAGATCCATGTACTCATATATGATCACATCTACAAAAATTGGGATCCGTGCCTTTTGCCTTGGGATGTATTGCATCGAGATATGGTCACTACATTGTGATCCATGATAGTACATCAAGCCATGACAGAACGCCATGTCACCACACATGTAGATTCGTCTTGATTCCTCCTTGCTCAGTTGGACATTGCATTCACACTCATGCATTTTTTATCTCTCCTTGGACCACATGTGGGAATTATAAATGCATTGGAGGGGTTGGTCCCAGATTACGAATGTGGTTACACATGGTTACCTGGACCTTATGATGATGTGGAATCATTTATCAATCATTACTTTAGAAGCGCTCACCTAGAGGAGCCCACATGTGCCTCTCATGTTGACTTATCCACTTGGACGATGTTACACCCTAGATTCTCTGCAGTGTACCCTAAATTTTTTCACATGTGACCACTTTGATGTGCCCAAAATGTGATGATTTCTTTGTATGTGGCCATGATGGGATGATTTGTTACAAAAGTGTGGGTTAGAGGTTACCCAGATCCCCTCAGGTGGATAGTCATGGCATGTCCTTTTAGTCTCCATTCTCAGGGTGCTTCATTTTATTGCTCCGGGCGACTATCCCTTGGAGGTGGTAACTCCCTCTAAGTCGGGTCCTGGGCATTTATGGCCTAGGTAGGTATGCAATCATTCTGAGGTGGATCTACTAGGATACATGATTTACAAGGCCCTAACTATTCACTTATTCTTTTGCTACGTAAAAGGTGATTGCACTTTGTAAGGGTTGTCACACCCATGGTTTAGCACACCTAACCCACATGGACCCTCTCTTTCTTATGTATGTACCACATTTTGGCCATCGGAGATGACTCTGCACCTAATCATCCAGTGTCACATTTCTCGAGGTAGTTTCACATCTTTTGAAGGATATCACGGATTTTGAGGCATTGGTCACACTCTTCAAGGCATGGACATGTTGTTTTCCTTCACATGGACCTCCTCTACACTTGCCATGTATCAGATGCTAGAACACCCCCCTCCTTTGGCACTTTTTTAGAGCATTTTCTTCACTAAATGAGGGTTGACCTCTTTTGGGGCACTTTATGATAGTCGTGGGGTTTATTTTGAGCCACTTGGATGATGTGGAGGTCACTTAAGTGACTTTGCACTTGAAGATGACGGCATGGCACTCATCCCTTGCTATGTGGAGGGGATTTTGATTACTTGTTGAACAAATGGAAGAAGTCGTCCACTTAGAAGGGTTTTATTTGACTTGGAGTAAGGTCATCCCCTTGCTTGAAGGAGGACGTTGGAGCTAGGTTAGCCAAGGATCCTTCCTTGCCATATTTTGAGACCTCCCAAAGTCATTTTTGATGGAACATTGTACCTTGGAACCAAATTGGTTGTTAGAGACCTAACCCCCTAACCTCTCATGTAGGTAGAATAATATATTTTCCATGTAATAAAGGTCGATACTAGTTAATAAGGCCTATTTAATAAATATGAACAAGTCAATGTAAGAAGACCTAATAGAAGCTTCCATTTCTAGAAAGATCTTCCTCTAGAATGTTCTTTAGAAGATAGAATTAGTATAAATAAGAGTAGAAGGTATGAGAGGAGTTTGTCTCGAGAATTATTGTAATAGAGCTCTGCTCTACTGGAGGTTGCCCCCTCGAAGAGGCAAGTGAACATTGTTTGCTATCAATAAAGGTATTGTTTTGGTGTTGTGGATCCATCTATTTTGTTGTTTCGTTGTTATTCTTTGCAATATTTATATTTTTTGTTGTTGATCCACTGTTATTCGCTGCAATATTTCTGCTTATGCTATTATAATAGATCTAGTACCTAACAAGTGGTATCAGAGCACTTTCCTTGGCAGGAATAGTGGGTACAAATTTTTCCGAGGTAGAGACATATTCCAACGTCTTTAAGCTACAGAGATCTGTCGTTGAGTGCATAAATCCATGGTCAGGGAAGCATACATGTAGAAGCTACAAGTGGTACTTAAGCACACATTGTTGGCCATCCTTGTAACCCATGTTGGTACCCCTTCGAGTGGTAGCACATCAGACAACACCTGTATACGGATTGGCCTATATATCCTAAAGCCCTATGTAGATAAAGTTATAAACCGATCGGTCGCCTGACTACTATAGTGCCACCGAGAACAACACTCGCGAAGATACTCTCTAGTACCTGGGTAATCGGGTAGTACGGCTAAGGGTACGGTCTAGCCTCCTTAGTTGGTGCCCCGAAATATTGGGCCAAGTACTACCGTTTGACCCCGCACGTATATCAAAGAGCTATAGCACAGGGCAAACCCTTGTCTGTAGAAACCCTGAAAAACCCTAACCATGGGACAAACAAAACAGAAAGGGAACCAACAAGATTTCTCCTATTCAGCATTGGGGCCTTTCGACACTGTTTTTTTCCTATTAAAAATTTTGGCATTCTGCCACTGCAGTATTATTCAGATCGGAGTAACTCCACATGAGTTTAAAAAAAAAAAGAGTTTTGGTCCTATTATTGCACAGTTTGTAGCAAGGATAAAAGGCTATAAGATAGAGAGCCAAATTGGCGTAACAGGAACCAATCCCACCCAATGTCACCACGATGGGATGGTTCTTTCTTTTTAGGGAGGTTAGGCCCAGGGGAGACATCCCCGGTGACCTAGGGTTTTGAGGAGGCTTAAGGATAATAAGACAAGGATAAGTTCCCCCCCTCACAAGTCACCACCAATCAGATATTCCCGGCTAAACAACCAATGATGAAGTAAAACCCCCAAAGAAATGCACCTACTTGGAACAAAGCAACAA
>ML804642.1:23977-35246 GCA_009831015.1 Picea engelmannii | reverse complement strand
ACACTCAATAGGACCTTCTTCATGGACTTGTTCTTCAGCATGATGTGCTTCATCGAAGTCTTCTTCTTCAATAGATTCATGAAGTAGCTCTTGTTCTACTTCATGTGCTTGGTGACTTTCCTCATGAATCACTTCTTCAATCTCTTGTTCTTCAATCAAATATTCATCGTCTTCAATAGGTATAGAAAATAATCCCTCTTCTTGGAGGGATACGGTAAGATAGTGAAGAAAATCTTCATACCTTTGAGTTCTCGAGGCCCAACGTTTGAGAAATTCTTCAAAGAATACTGTGAGAGAAGGTATGCTCTTTGGGCTAAGAGAATTCTTAACCCAATTCCTTTGTCTTGTTCCCAGAGATAACAAAAACAATCTTATTAGTGAATCTTCATGTAGTACCTTTACCTTTGAGGCATATTTCAAGAATTTCACAACATGAGCAATGCCCGAAGATAGATCACCATCAAATTTTGGACAATCATCCAACCAATCCGGAGAATAGTGATTTGGGTATCCAAGAACATTCTTAATATCAAGAGAAGGATACATTTCATGCAGTTCCCATGGTGCCATAATTGCTTCATTTGAGAAAATGCAATCTTACAACAGTGAAAATAATATGACACCTTAAAACATGTGAGTGGAGTCGCGAGATGAGCTTGTTAGACAAGGCTCATCAAAATGTGGATAAGATAAAGGGATTCTCCCCTCAATGCAGTCGCCAAGTAAGCTAGGTAGAAAGGCTTTGAAGAGCAAGCTTACCAAGAAAGTGTTGTAGGAAGAATGACTCAATTCTCCCCGGCAATGAAGCCAAAATGTTATCGAAAAAACTAGCACTTGTGCAAAGCCTTCAGAAGATGCTAAACCAGTGTAATATATGGAAGTAATTGCCATTGTCACCTATGCAAGTACTTTCCTCGTTTTAGTGATGGACAAGGATCCAACACAAGGGAGGCTTCCCTTGCAACCTCAAGGGATCCTATAGCAAGATAAAGGCAAGTATACGACCACCTATCTTGGTCACTTGGTGAGATGGGCTAGGTCTAGGAAAAGGGCAAAGTTAGAATGAATTTAGACAAGGTAATTGATCGTGTGTGTGTGAGAGAGAGAGAAGTGTTACAAAGCATTCAATGATAAACACCGAGTCTAAGGAAAGAAGAAAAAGCCCCAGAGCACCAACTATCAAAGAGAATAGGCTGTTGTGATAAAACTTATGATAAAAGACAATGTGCTTCAGCAATATTTTGATTTGTAACAGCAGCAACTTAGCAGTCCTAAAATCAGGAAATATTTATTAGAAAGGTGCCAATTAGTGAGTGGAATATGTATGAGATGTTAGACAATGATTCCATGCATGTGATATCATGATATCAAGCTAATTACTTGCAATATGCTCAAGCCCTAGTGGCTGTAACAGAATTTATGACAGCAGCAAATAAATGGATTGGGATGCAAGGCATTGAGCCACGATAAGCATGGAGATGCAATGCAATATCTAAATTGTCCGAAGTTCTGAACGCTTTGAGAGAGAGAAAGAGAGTATTAATTGAGTTTGTATTACTTGCAAGCAAAAGACTAGTGCCATCTTGTTTCTTTGGGTAAATGGGAGTCAAGTAACACCATAAATGGGAAGTTAGATGTAATGTTCCCAAGCCAATTTTTTTGCTTGAACACTAACTATTCACTGTTTGTTTGTGTTTGCAGGTTTACTCATGGAGTTGATGATTAAGCAATGAAACAACAAATCTGAAGCATATACCATAAACAAGACAAGATACAATATGGAACACCAATATAGAGCCAATAATGTCAGATATGACCTTTATTTAGATAGTAGATAGATCCTTGTAACAAGAGTTCTGCAGATTTGGAAGAAAACCCCAATAATATCCAAAATGGGATGCCGGCTGCTACAATAATAGCCAATACAATGATAATAGCCTTTCAAAGGTCCTTTGAAGAGAAGATCCAAGCCTCCAAAGGCCAATAGCTGCAAGAGACGATTGATGAGATGGAACCTTGATCCAATATAGTGCCAAAACCCTCCAACTGGCTAAGTTGCACACTGTCCTAGTAGCTGCAGACCCGCTAAGTTTCGGCCCTCCTCTTCCTATGCTCCAAATGCCTCAAAACTTCCCCAGAATGTAGATCGAGCTACTAGAACCCCCCTAGCAAAGTATCAAGTTGAAGGGTGAAGTTCTGGCTCTCCAAATGAGCAAACCCTCAGCTGGTTTGCGCCCCCCTGGTTGACTGAATCTCCAATATCTCGGCCTCACCTCTAGAAGCCTCCAACTGCTACAAAAATCATCGGAATGATAGATCGGGCCAAGACAATCCAGCTGGTGAAGTTTCAAGATGATCTATGAAGATCTGGGCCACCAAATGATGGAAACCTCCTTCTGCAATGCACCCCTCTCTCCTCCAAGTCGTTCTAAGCTCCAGGAAATAATCTATTGGGAAAAACCCCTCCCAAATAGACTAGAAATGATGCCCTGGACCATACGAAGAAAACCCAGATGTTCCTTTGCCAAAAAGCTTCCTCCTTACTTCAGATCGAACAGATCTTCACAAGGTGGTGCACCCTCCCGTTGGAAACCCCCTAGGCTGCACACTAGCCTGCCTCTGCCAATAGATCTAACACCCTGTAACACTGTAGAATGGTGTGGAAAGATTGTTGCATCTCCGGGACCAAGCTTGGATCAAGAAAGGTGGGATCTTTCACCACCGAGTTGATCTCTAGGGTTTTAGTCACAAAACCCTCAAAACTGCTTGTGCTCAAGAGCTCCAATGCAAAATATGATAATAATCCAGAATGCCTTAGAAGTGCGCCCTTCCTTTATAACCTCCAGTCTATTCTTTTGTTGAGTTAGTTAACCCCTATGGTTAACTCCTAGCTTAACTCACCTTTTCTTTTCTTTCGTTGAGTTGCCCTTTTTCCCACAAAGTCAACTCATTAATATAACGTTGTGCTTAGGAAGTGACTTCTGGTTGACTTTGACCCCATGATGCATGGGACTATATTCTACTGGGGAAAGCTAGACTACTGAGTCTCTCTAGACCTCTACATCAAGAGGTGGGGGACATTACATTAGATAGCCAAGAAGACTTGGAAGTTTGAAACCCTAGGACTATACCCTCATAGGCCTAGGGTTAAACCTCACAAAGACTAACCCTAGAGTTTATACCCTCATAAACCCTACTGTCATCTTGAAATATCCCAAATCCAATGGATTTGGATGTCTACTGATGAACTAGTGTTTTGACTCTCGGATCTGATACTCTGGGGGTTTCTAGATGCGTTTGAGTTAATTGTTTAACATGCATGGTGATTTTCACATGTGTGTGTCATACAAATAATGTTTTAAGCAGTATATACGATGCATGTGAAATAAGGAACAAACACCATCTCAATAGCATGTATTATGTGGAAAAAGTAGGAAATACACTGATGTACTGAAAGCGGATAAATAATCATCAGCTAGATCTCATGGATCGTCACTGGAATACAATGCAACTAATACAAAATACCCGTTATCAGAAGATGTGGATAGATCTGCACATGCACAGATAGATCGACAATATGAAGTTCCAGAAACTCACGGCAACTGCTGCAAATGCTAGATAAACTCGCCCTGGTGGCTATACTCAACCGAATCGCTTGAAAATTGTCCCAAACTGAGCGCCCTGGCCTCTAGGCTCCTCTTGAAGACAGTCGGACTAAAGATTTGCTCCCTGAATCTGTGGATGAACCCCGGATGACATCCCCTGAGGGGTTGCGCGCCTCCTAGGCTCTGGGAGTGTGCCCTAGTGATTCCACCAACGAAATCCACTGATATCTGTCTCAAAATGTGCACCCTAGCCTCCTCTTTACTGGGTTGGAAGGGTTTCCTTTGATTTGATCCGGAAAGCCCCCTGGAACCCCAAACATCCCTCCTCAAGAGGTGTGCACTTCCTGGCTGTCTGATGCACCCTGATAGATTCCACCGTCAAAATCTGATGACTGGTGGCTCAAAAGAAGCGCCCCGGTCTCCTCTCAACTAGGTCGGAAGGAATCGACAAGATAAGCCCTGGTCTCGTGCAGCTACACAAAACCCTCTCTAACCCTTGCACCCTCACTGGCTACAATGCGCAATCTTTGCAATGGATCTGAATACTCCTGAACTGGCACGGTGAAATACCTAGATGGTATCTTCGATAGGCTAGGGTCTGTCTTCCAACACCGAAACCGATCTCGGTGGTGGTTTCCTCCAAAAATCCACAAAACATCAAAGAGGTCGAATTCCTCCTCTGGAAACTATTCTCAACATCAAATCATAACATAATGAGGAATTAGGTCGAATTCCTCCTTTTATATCTTCCCCGATCTAATTCTTCATTGACATCACTTAAGCTAGGCGCTTTTCCTCCTAAGTTGAGTGATTAATTAATTAAGTCCCCCCCTCAACACCTTTTTCTTCTATTTCTCCATTGACTTAGGCTTAAGTGACTTTTCCTATGCTTTTTGGCTTAATTCATTGTTTAGCCATCTGTCCACCCTTATTTCTCCCCTTGTTCCTTGTTTGTGCCTAACTATAGTCTACGGGAATAGATAGACTACTAAGTCACTCCCTACTGACCTACTCTTGGGAACGGGACATCACAGTCCTCCCTTCTCGAGATTGCTTGTCCTCAAGCAACATCAATCCTAGGTGTTGTAATATATGCTCTCCCTCCTGTGGCATCCTCCACTGGAAGTCCCCTCCATCTGACCAAGCACTCCCCGATAACCCTACTCCTCAAATTGCGCTCTCTCTGCTCTAGCACCTCCTCCGGTAGTAGCTCCAACTGACCCTCCTCATCCAAGGGTGGCAACTCCTCTGAAATGCTAACCTGTAGTCCCATTGCCTTTTCAAGGAAAGAAACGTGAAATACGTTGTGAATCTTGCTACCCTCCGGCAGCTCTAGCTCATATGCCACCTCGCCTACCTTCCTGACAATTCTATATGGTCCATAGAATCTAGGCTTCAGCTTCTCTGCCCCGCATCTTTTCAAGGAAGATTGTTTGTACAGCTGTAATCGCAGAAAAAACAAGTCCCCTACCTCAAAACTATGCTCTATCCTCTGCCTATCCGCATAGATCTTTTGTTGGTTTTGAGCTGCCCGTAATTTCTCCTTTACCGCCCGTAGAATCCTCTGACTCTCCTCAACCCAGTCTTTGGCCCCCGGGACCCTGCTATCCCCAAACACAGTCTCCACAAAAGAGGTGCTAGTTGGACAAGAAAGAAGACCTATACATCATCTCACATGACTATGAGGGTCATACATGACACTCCCATTTCTCTTTCCACACATTATTCATCATTTCACCTGCATCTAACTTAGTGATATAGGAAATATCACTTGCCTTGGTCTTGGTCACATGTAATATGGGCTAAAAGTGTCCTCCCATGGTAAACTTAGGCAAATTTAAAAATTAACGTTTGTTATGTTGTTGCTAAAAGAGAACACAATATGTGCGTCATCTAATGGCTAGTAAGAGGGTTAGACCACCACTATAAGTGGGTGACCTACATTGGGAGTTGTGTACAAGTATACGGGGTATCATCCATGCCTTGGGATCCATGGCATTGCATTGGAATCAATGATGATGTCTTGGGATCTGTGACAATGTATCAGGAAATGACAAGGATGTCACATCATCACAGATTGCCACATGGACTACTCCAGAACATTATCCCTACGCAGTTGAACTATTATTTCCATGTGAGATGCTCATTGTACTTCATTTACTCACACATGGGGATTATTAAGGTTGTTGAGGGTGGTTACATTTGGTCACAAGTGGTTGTAGCATTGGTTACCACACATTATGATATTTTATTGAGGAGTACCTAGTCTTTGGGTGCCACACATGCCACTCCTCATGGGATTCTCACCTTGGATGTCCCACACATGTGGCATGACATCGTATCTCTTTAGGCACGTTTTATCTTGAGATTCCTTCTCCCTCACTTCATGGGATTGGTTAGAGCAGCACCCTTGTTCCTAGGCACTTTGTTGACCATGCATCACACGTTTAAGGAGGTTGTTAGCATATTTTATGGAGGGCACACTTGTTATCTAGCACTTTGGACCACATGTGTGGTATGTTTGAGCATATTTTGGAGGGCACCCATCACTTTGAGGGTTTATTTGATGGTTTTATGACTACACATTGTCTTCCACCCATGGTTTTGCCTGAGCTCATGGTTTGAGTTAGCACCTTGTATTGACTCATTGTATTGGGATGGCTCTTTATCTATATAAGGAGGGAGCCTCGTCATTTTTCATTTAGAGTTGGAAAATAGAAGAAATTGCTTGGCCTATATTTATCTGCGTTATTGGTTTATCTTGGTATATTTGTTGAGGATTTACTTGTTGAGAATTTAGTAAGAATACTTGAATGAAAACAGGTGAAGGTGGATGGAAGAGCTAGCAAGGAGCTACAAGAGGAGCAAAGTGCTTCAAGTAGAGGAACTTCATGGGGTAAAAGTCTTATTTTCTTCATAGTCCTTAGCTATTTATTTTCAGATCTATGGTATCGAGTTTGCAAATCTTTATTTGATTTCTTGCTCTTACACTAGTAAGAAAATAGAGGGTACTTCTTGTTACTTAGAGGAGATGATCATAAACTCCTCTCTCCACCAAAATCTTGGAGCATCCTAGTATCTCTTGGGGGAATTTGTTGTGTACACCCTAGGGTTGCCTAGAATCCCAAGACTTGATGCAAGGATCAAGCCTTAAGAAGTGCTAGGTTGACCCCATAGCCCAATAAGGACAAGGCACTAGTCTTTTCACTCTCATTCTCTCACTTTCACATTTATTTTCTTTCTTTACTTTATTTTAAAGCAATCTAAGGGTTTCATGATTATTATCCTAAGTTAGATTGCAGGATCCAAGTCTTGATTTGAATTTGCTAGATCTAGTTAGATTTGGACTTCACTTGTGCTAATAATTGGTTAATGCCTATATCTATTGGAAATTGCATAAGTAAGCTACCTCAAGTAGTTGAAATTTGGGTTTAGATCTGGTTTAAAGATTGTTATATTCATAGATCTAACCTATCTTCAACTCTAACATGCCTAATCTTTACCTTTATTGGAATTTATCTCTTTTGATGCTGGAAAACACATGATATGAGAGAATTTGGGCTTGCTTTCATTCATCTTGTTGACAACTACAAGGGTTTCATCATTTGACATAATTCTTACAACGTTTGACAACTCTTGTGGTTATAACGCTTAAAATAAATGAATCGATGCCTTTCATAATCGAATGCTTTGTTTGCTAAGTGAAAAGATCTAAGTCTTTTAAGGTTGAATTGATGGCATGAGGGTTTCATTTTACTTGCTTCCTTGGTCAACATTTGGGTATAATTCATCGTGTTCTTGCAACATTTTGGCATATTTGTGATCATAACTCATATATCTAGCAAATCAATGCCTCTACATATGGAACAACCTAGTCTCTAATGCAAACGGCATAAGTGATATTCAGCTCCTTTCAATCTTTGAAGTTTACTGTTGAGGGTTTTAAATGCTTGGTATAACACTTTGATGCAAAGATTGTGGTGAATGATACTAGTTTTAATTTGATGACAAAGTTGTGTAATGTGGAACATCTCTAAATCAAACTAATATACACATTGTGGTACACTTTAAGCTTGACATCTCACTGCTGGTATATATGCTACAGCACTTCAAGCCTACAAACAGTTCACACAATCACATTAGCACTGAAGCATTGGGTTAAAACTTCAAGTTTGAAATTGTTTCTATTCATTTTTCTTGATGGTATGCTACTGTTTATGGACTGATATCTCATCTACATGCTGAATACAATCTTCTGGTTATGACTGTGAGCAATTGCTGATATGAAATTCAACATATAACAGCTCTAAGTAAGTTGCATCCTTCATACCTACAGTTAATGAACCCTCTCTTTAGGATAATGGTTGGTGACATTTCTACATGAAATCTGACCTATCTTGCTGTCTTAAATTCTGATATACATAACAGCAGTGGGTAAGTAAGCTTTCACATGGTAATCCTTGGAATAATCTTCGAAGTATGGTGGAATATTTCAATGAATGATGAACTCCTTTCATGGTTACATGTCATAAACTTAAATTTGTTGATGCTATTCCATCTTGGTCTCATTGAATGTGTATGCTTCATATGATAAATGTTGAATGATGAATGAGAAAAAAATTTAGCATTTCCACATCTTATTTGAATGATTGTTAGCGGTTGATCTCATTGGTTACATGAGCAATTTGAATGATAAACAAGCCTAACTTACTCATATACCATTGTTATTTTCCAGCATATAACAAGTGCACTCGTCTAAGTAACATATCATTTAAAGCTTGTTTGATCTAGTGATTTGGTAAACCACTTGCATATACTTAAACTTGTCTTACACCTTGAGAGTGGTTCAAATCCCTGGTCTTTTGTCAAGTCTAAGCTAGGAGAACTCTTCTTTCTATACAATAACCTAACTTTATTTGATCATTAAGGACACCCCCCTTAGATTAAGAAACTCCCTTTCTTAGCCTAAAAGTGAGAAGCAAGGCCACTAAGGCAATAGTTGGTGGCTTGCCTAATAGTTACTTCTAGGCTCTCCCACTAAGGTTAGAACTTTTCCTTTAGAGAGAGTTTGAATAGCAACAGTCTTCACATGAGAAGGGATAAGAATAAGTGTGTTTGAGATCTTGCGGAAAAGTATCCCATGCAAGCATTTTACAAGCTTAAAATGTGATATTATTTTTAAAATAGTAGCTCTAAGTTGATTAGTTAAGGAAAAGTATGTCTACATTTAAGAGCTCATCGTGAGATTAAATAGTTGATCACATCAGACATGATCAATCAGTGATGTTTTTGTTCTTGTATATAAAAGGCGTACATTTATATCTCTCTATGTTAAAAGTGGGTATGTGTATTATGTTAATATGGAATTAGGATTCATAAATCCTCGTAAAGTGGGTATGTATATTATGTCAATGTGGAGTTGAAATTCAAGCAAACTTGAACCCTATTGGGAAGTACTTTCAGTTGCAACTTCAGTCTCATCAACAAATTGTGCTCCTTGGTGCTTCTTCAATTGACTAACATGCTGTTAATTTTACTAACCCAGCACCCTGTTGATATTATGGTAGCTGCGGGAGGTATTTACCTCCACGTGTGAACCTGACAAGAATAGAAGACTCTGGGAAGCAAGAGAAACCCTAATAAGTTGGCTAATAACCCTAGAAGACTTGTCGGCTCAAGAAGATAATATGTATTAGGTTATTAGCCTCCAAGAGAAGAAGTCGGCCAGAAGAATTAATATATACTGAACAGACAGGTACCCAGAAGGAGAATTCAGCCCCAGTAAGTCTGCCAGAACCACTATAAATACAGGGCGCCAGTCTCTCATTTGACATATCTCAACAGTTGCAAAGAGCCAGTTCTACACAGTACAGTTGCAGTCTTGTGCGCAGGTTTGGAGGAGAGTTTCCATTGCAGCTGCTGCAGCTAGCAGTTACGCTTGGACTATCTCTTAGCTAGGGTTTGGAACATCTGATCAGCCTTTGTTGATGCGCTATCCTTGGGGAAAGGTGCACTACCCTTTGTTTGGCTATCTAGCCTAGGGTTTGCTTCCAGAGTGATTCTCTGTCAAGGTTAAGGTGCTCGAAGGGTGGCTTCAGCCTATGGTTGGGTGACAAGGGTATCGTCAATGGTAAAACGAGCACACATCCATTATATTCTAACACACCCTGGCAATTAATTCCTAGTAAATACCTTGCTGAAAACTACTGCAAATTTACTGAATAAAAGCACAACTAGGTTTTAATGATTTAAATAAATAAATTACCAGAAGCAATAAACAGGAAACCACAATTATGCACAAATATTTCTGCCCTTCAAATCAACTTTTCATTATAAATGAATCCAAGCTTACAAGGGCTCCCGTCCTGGGAAAATGGCCCCTTTGAGGAAAAATACAAACAACAAAATAGTTGATCACACTTCAAGATCTATCCTTCGATCTTGTTGGACGCTACTTGTTTGTTGCCCCTTGCTTCGTTCCTCAGATCCTACACACTTGATCTCTAGGTGAAAGTCCTCTCCCACTAAGGTTAGAACTTTTCCTTTAGAGAGTTTGAAAAGCAACAGTCTTCACATGAGAAGGGATAAGAATAAGTGTGTTTGAGATCTTGCGGAAAAGTATTCCATTCTAGCATTTTACAAGCTTAAAATGTGATATTATTTTTAAAATAGTAGCTCTAAGTTGATTAGTTAAGGAAAAGTATGTCTACATTTAAGAGCTCATCGTGAGATTAAATAGTTGATCACATCAGACATGATCAATCAGTGATGTTTTTGTTCTTGTATATAAAAGGCGTACATTTATATCTCTCTATGTTAAAAGTGGGTATGTGTATTATGTTAATATGGAGTTAGGATTCATAAATCCTCGTAAAGTGGGTATGTATATTATGTCAATGTGGAGTTGAAATTCGAGCAAACTTGAACCCTATTGGGAAGTACTTTCAGTTGCAACTTCAGTCTCATCAACAAATTGTGCTCCTTGGTGCTTCTTCAATTGACTAGCATGCTGTTAATTTTACTAACCCAGCACCCTGGCAATTAATTCCTAGTAAATACCTTGCTGAAAACTACTGCAGATTTACTGAATAAAAGCATAACTGGGTTTTAATGATTTAAATAAATAAAATACCAGAAGCAGTAAATAGGAAATCACAGTTATGCACAAATATTTCTGCCCTTCAAATCAACTTTTCATTATAAATGAATCCAAGCTTACAAGGGCTCCCGTCCTGGGAAAATGGCCCCTCTGAGGAAAAATACAAACAGCAAAATAGTTGATCACACCTCAAGATCTGTCCTTCGATCTTGTTGGACGCTACTCATTTGTTGCCCCTTGCTTCCTTCCTCGGATCCTACACACTTGATCTCTAGGTGAAAGTCCTCCTTCACCTATCCGAGATCCTCTTGAATCACAGTCCTTCATGACTCCACACTAGCAAAAGTCCTTCTTTGCTCTACTTGTGTGTCTCCTCCTCTCACCTTAGTTTCCTTTTATAATGTTGAGTTTACCCTAAATCCAAAACCCTAGATCTCCAAAGTGATCAATGGTTGAGATTAGATCTCACCAACACTTGAGATCAATGGCTAAGATTTAATTTAATTCACTAATGCCAAAACTTAGGCATTTCATTAAATTAAACTCAATTAAATATAAAAAGGCA
>ML804641.1:154142-174038 GCA_009831015.1 Picea engelmannii | reverse complement strand
AGTGAGCAGGCTCAAAGGGAGCATCACTCATCCATATGGAGTACACATTCAGGTACATGTGGAAGAAAGGAGTCTTCCAAGCAGGTTCATGTGTTAAGGAGTCCAAACAAGAGATTCAGAGGCATGGGGATTCTAGGGGATGTGAAACCTCCATGAAGGATCCATTTGTTTCAACAAGTTTTTCCTCAGTGACAAATGAGGCAGTCAGTCAGGAAGATTGGAGAGTAGGATTTGCTTCGTTCATAGAGGGAGAAAACCGTGAGGTAGATTGAACAACAAGATTTTCTTCAAGGATAGAGGAAACAACCAGTAAGGAGGATTTTAGTGCAACTGTTCTATATCTAGTACATGAGACATAACCACTTTCGGTATGGGAGACAAAGGTACATCCATATGATGGTGGCTGGGATACCTCCCTCACTAAGAGGGAGTGTTGATGATATTGTACCTTCGAGAAGTATTACATAAGAGGCCAAGGTGTCAGGTATGTGGGAATATTTTTTGGCACCAATTTATCTTTTCCTTTCAATGAAGTCGACCTTGGGATGAGGCTAGGGCCTTATGGGAAAGTTGATGGGATTTGTGGGCTTGTGAAGGGGTTTCACACCCATAAAAAGGATTAAAATATTCTAATTAATTGCTAAGTTTAGAAGGGGTGCCTAAAATCACTCATTGGAGTTGTATATAAAGAAGAGAGGTCATTGTGACATTTGATAATTGTGTATAATCGAGTTAGCATAAGTGAGTGCATTTGTGCTAGGATCTTAGAAATTTTAGCAAGGGAAATTCTACGTTTGTGGAAAATCTGGCCTAGGGTTTGGAGTAGTATTTTCTATTTTTTTCTTAGCTAAGAAATGATTCTTCTTCAGTCTAGAGATGGCACATGTGTGAGGAAGAGAGGAGCTTCAGGCTGCACATGTGAGAGAAAATACAGCTACATGTGTGGAACAAGTCGCACGTGTGAGACAACCGTACAACCACACGTGTGAGTAGAAAACAACATGTACAGGTCCGGACGTGTGAGAGAAGGAGGGCCGCAAGTGTGAGGGTTACTTAGCCGTACATGTGCAATTCATGGGAAGGTACAACATACCATACAAATGATGTCAATAGTCGTATGACTGACATCAACAGGCCATACAATGGAATTTGAGCAAATTTACAGGTAGAAAAGATTTCTAAAATATTGTTGAGGTTTGGTTTTATTGATTTTTTGGTGATTGGAGGACAATGTTATCCTCAGATTTGTGGTGAATTTGTATTGCCTGGGAGGGCTAGTTTTTCCCTCAGAATTTTGGAAATTGAGAAATTTATAGATCATAAAATTTGTGTCTCTTGTGTATTGATGATTCATCTATGATCTTGTTGTTTCCGCTGCATAGAATTCCAGTCAATAATTTTCAGTGTAAAATTGTTTAGTGATAACAACTAGGGTTTTACGGTTTGCTCACTAGGAAATAATTTTCATATCTAAAAATTAGTCACATATAATTGCATGTAAAAATTGACAGGGAGCCCCCCCCAATATTACACCTTTTCCTTGGGCGGTGACAACACTAGACTAGGGCATAGAAGCTAACCACCAAGGTGAAACAAGGAAACTGACAAAATTTCCCAAACTAGTGATCCATTATCCAACTTCAACCAAATGTCCTCATCGACATGCCCGCCAAATTAAGTACAACACTTTGCATGAAAGAAGGACTAACATACATCATGGTGACAATGGATTACCATCTCCCATACTCTGGGTTGCTTGAATGTGATGAGCCTCGGTTGATCCATGCTGGGAGGAAAATGAGGGTGGTTGCTGGGCTGCCATCATTGGACATGCTTATCATCAACATCATGGTGTAGATCACATTCTCCATTGTGGGCCTTGAGACATGATCTCCTCAAGGGGGGGGCGGGGGTAACAGGTCACTTGTAAGGGTTTAGGACCACATACATTTTTTTAGCCTCCCTTACATCTCATATATGGAGAGGAAGGAGACAATCCTTTCATAATTTTAATTCTTTATCATCACCCATTGTTAGAAATTTGAGGAGAGTAGAGCACTAGTTTCTCTCTCTCTCTCTCTCTCTCTCTCCTTGTTTTTCCTCTTTGTATTTTCTCGCTTTTGTCTTGGAGGCGTTAAGTTTTCTTGGACATTTTTGGAACTTATTGAATACTAGGGTTAGGGTTTCACCCCTTGGAGACATTGGATCTATGGTTTTGTGATTATAATCTATATTGTACTTGTTGAAGAGTGAATAAGAGGAGACTCTTGCCTTGGAGGACATACTAGTGTGATGCTTTCTTGTTGGAGCTCCCTAGTGTTGGCTAGGATTTTTCTTGGGTTTCCTTAGCTAGGGTTTTGGAGAGATAGAGGATTTTACTAGCCTTGAGATGAGGCTATGGTATGTGCATGAACTTTATCTTTAGATATAATATGACGTTTTTAGCGGTCCAAAATTGTCTTATTGCGGATTTAATTTTTAACCATTTTTATCTTCATGATTTGGTAATTTCTAGCACTAACATGTCTAGTTGTTTTGAAATAAGTTAATATTGAAATTATTAAGTGATTTGACATCCATATTGAATAATGTTAGGTAGATTCACTTTTGTATTTACCACTTCCATAAAGTGAATTTCAGATTTGTTTTTTGCATGATATGATTTATCTAGTACGTTGAAATGTATTGGCATACATTTGGTATCTTTTCTCTTGGATTGCCTTGTTGATTGGAATATTATCTGTTGTTGTTGTTGTTGTTGTTGTTATATTTATCATGTTTAATAAAAACCCTAAGGTTGAAAATTCACACGATTAATATATGAGAAACCTTTAGGAAACATGTGAAATTTATGAAGTTGCATTCATTGTGTTGATTCACGAAATTCTGTAGTATCAAGGAAATTGATTCAGGAAGCATTAGTGAAGGTGATTCTTGATCAAGAGAGGCCATCAATTCTAGTTTCAATCCCACAAGAGCACTGAGAAACTTCATAGATGAAGGATTTTACACATGGAAATTAAATATGCAACTTGATTTTGCTGAAGGTTTTGGGTTGTAGTTGATAAAAATGAATTGAAACCCATTGAGGTGCACTGGAAAAATGGAAAGCTAAATGTAGGAAGATCATAGCTATAATTGGATTGGGATTACTAAATATGTATATTATCATATGGATCTAACAAACACCACAAAGGAAGTATGAGATCAAAGGAAGAGTATTGTGAACCTTGTGGATGTTCCTTCTAGAGAAGAATGATGATTATGATAATGAAGCAAATATTGCAATCCATAGTGCTAGTAGTAGGTTATCTAAGAAAGAAGAATGATGAATATGAAGATGAATCTGTTAGGGACCTAACCTACTTAACCCCTCTTGTAGGTAGAATAATATTTTTTCCATGTAATAAAGACCGACATTAGTTAATAAGGACTATTTAATAAATGTGAACAAGTCAATGTAAGAAGACCTAATAGAAGATTCCACTTCTAGAAAGATCTTCCTCTAGAATGTTCTTTAGAATATAGAATTAGTATAAATAAGAGTAGGAGGCATGATAAACTTTGTCTTGAGAATTATTGTAATAGAGATATGCTCTGCTAGAGGTTTCCCTCTCGAAGAGACAAGTGAACATTGCTTTCTTTGAATAAAGGTATTATTTCTGGTAATTGTTCTTCTCAATATTTTGCCGTTCCAGTGATATCTATTGAATATTCCTATTTTTGCATATTATATTACATCTGGTACCCTACAAGTGGTATCGAAGCACTTTCTTTGGTAGTAATTGTGGGTAATTTTTTTCTAGGGTAGATACATGTAATGCCAATGTCTTTAAAGCACAATGATCTGCCATTCAATAGGTAAAAATGTGGTGGGGAAAACTACACACATGAAATACAAACGCTCTCACGAGGGGTTGCATCGAAACCAAAGTTTCACCCTTATTGGAAACCTCTATAACCCTTGTTGGTACCCCTTGATTAGTATCACATCAGACAAAATCTATACACAACTATCACTCCCACGTACCAGCAAGTATATTGGGAGTCCCCTAGGTCTCCTGAAACTAGCCTGATCAACCGATCAACTGCCTGACCGCTATAGTTCCACTGAGAACAACACTTGGGAAGATACTCTCTAGTACCTGGGTAATCAGGTAGTCCAACTAAGCGTACGATCGAGCCTCCTTAGTTGGTTCCTTGAGATATTAGGCCAAGATCTACTGTTTGACCTTCCACATATATTAGAGAGCTATAGCACAGGGCAAACCATTGACTATAGGAACCCTGTAAACCCTAAAACCTGTGAAAGAAACATAACAGAAAAGGAACATACAAGATCTATTGTCGCGCAACCTTGCCTCCTGCATTATGGTTGCAAAATTCCTACATAATTTTTTTCATTTAACAATTTGGTCCATTCATCCCTGCAGTATTCTTCAGGTTGGAGTATAACTCCGCAGAAGGAAAAAAGAATAAGAAAAGAGTATAGTGGTCTTGCTGACTCCCTTATTTGGGCCCTATCCCATTGGATTCATATTTTTGCCCTGAACTCCATGGTACCTATCACTTTTCACCATTTTTTTCTATGGTCCCAACCACCCTTCCCGACACCCTTATTTTCCACTTATCCCATTTTCTTCCTCTCTTTTCCCCGTCCTTCGTGATACCCCTCACATGTGACTTTTTTTCATGTGGACCCACCTTCCCATTTTTTCCTCTGCCCAAATGGCCACCACCCACTCCCAAGAACTCAATACCTTGATTTATAACGACCTCCAGAACAAGGAGGACATCAAGCCTCTCAATTCCAATATTAGCAAGCTCAATTTCTCTCTTTAGATCCTCCTGGACCAAAGTGCCAACATCAAAGACATCAAAGACACACTCGACCAATTGATGGACCGCTCCCTGAACCATCCCTCTTCTAAAAAAAATTCCTATCAGGAGGACAATGACTCTTCCCATTACCAAGGTCCTCATTCCACCCACCTTCCTCGAGACCTATGCCTTCCAAGAATTGAGGTGAACAAATTTGATGGCTCGGATCCCACATGTTGGGTCACTCAAATGGATCATTATTTCTCTTTGCATGGAATTAATAATGATTTATACAATATTTGTTATGGTATCCTACATCTAGATCCCAAAAACTGGCAATGGTTTAGAAAGGCACGCCAAGGGTATGTTGCTTGGACACATTTTATTGCAGAGCTTTGTGACCGGTTTGACTCTGACAACCACCATTTAGTCAGTTTGACCAAGTTTAAGCAGTCTGGGATAGTGGAAGACTTTATCACCACCTTTGATCACTTGGATTTCAAAATGGAGGGCATGTCAAATGCCTTCTTCCGAGAATGCTTTATTAGTGGGCTAAAAGATGAAATCCGTGCCCATGTTCTCAGGCACACCCCCAGACTTGGTTGGAAGCTACTCAACGACCCAAGGAAGTAGAAAAAATTGTATCCTCCCAGACCATCCTTTATTCCTCACCCTAAACCAACCAATTCCACCCCTCATGCAACTCCCCTCAAGATCTAGAAATTAACCTAGGCATAAATGGTTGAACGCCAACTCAAGGGTCTTTGCTATAATTGTGATGAAAAATATTTTCCAGGGCACGTGTAAGGACAATTTTTTTTTTTATGGCCATGTCTAAGGATGTTTATTGTAAATGTGTTGAAACTACACAAAATAGATCTATCTAGAAAATACCACACACATTTGCAGAGAGAAATTGAGAAAGAAGAAGTAAGAGAGAAAGAATGGAAGAATTCTCATTAACTGTATTCCACACTCAAAGAGTGAATAATTTACAATAGATATAGGATACATGAGTAACTAATGAGCCTTAGTGGTGGTCTAGAGTTATCTGGACACACACCAACAGTTACAGGAGTGAACTGTCACCTAGTCTAGTCTCTCAGGCAATTACGGGAGTGAACTGCCACCTAGTTGAGTTAACTAGTCAACTAGTCTTCAGTTGACTGACTGAACATAGAGTAGTGAGGAGTTAACTCAGGAAATAAAGGGTAATGCGTCAGTCTAGTGATGATCCCAAGGCAAGGTCGAATTATCATCATGATGATCTCAATGTTGCATGGTGATGATCCCAATGCAAAATCTAAACTCAACTCAACTAGTCAAACTGAAGTGTCAACTGAAAGAGAATATTCTCCAGGTGAAATATTCTCTCCTAAAATATAGGAGGCTGGATAATGACTAATTATGAGTAATAAACAAGGAAAAACCTTAGTAAAAAGAAATCCTAGGTGTGTGTGAAGTAACTCCAACATTTATGAAGAGGAGGTAGTTATTTCCCTTATGGATGGGATACCACCACCAACTGATCTAACTCCACCCTATGATCCACCATAAGTTGAACTGGTGATTTCATTAAATGCCCTCATTGGATTGTTTTCTCCCCAGACCCTCAAGTTAATTGGTTACATTAAGAATTAGAAATTCATCATCCTCGTTGATAATGGAAGCACCCATAATTTTATTCATCGCCACATTTCCCAAGAAGTCAATTATTATATTTGTGCAATCATTAATTTTAAAATCATGATTGCCAATGGAGGATCCATGAAATGTGGGGGACGTTGTGAAAAGATGCGGCTCCAAATTGGTCAGTATCACCTTAAATCCCATATGTTTGCTATAAACATGGGAGGTTGTGACATTGTGCTCGATGTCGAATGATTACACACTCTCGGACCCATTCTCATGGATTTTAAGGAATTAAACATGCAATTCCAATAGGAGGGACAACAATATAAGTTCCAAGGCATCACAATAGGATCCCTTGAGATCATCGGTTTCCATCGAATGGAAAAGCTCCTAAAGAAAGATCATTCTGGCATTATTTCCCAACTCTACTCCATTCAATCCGCTGAGACACCCTCTGTGCATATCGACCTCCAATGTTTCCTCTCCCAACACCAAGTTTTTTTTACCACTCCCCATGGAATTCCCCCTTCATGTGGCATCCATGATCATTCCATTCCTCTCATACCATGCAATCTTCCTTCAAATGTTTGTCCTTATCATCATCCCTTTGCCTAGAATAATTAAATCGAGAAAATTGTTCAAGAATTGCTTGAAGCGGGTGTTATCCATCCTAGTACCAACCCCTATTCTTCTCTTGTGGTCATGGTACTCAAGAAATAAGGCACTTGGTGAACATGTCCTGATTTTCACTCCCTCAACAAAATCACAATCAAATACAAATTTCCCATTCTTGTCACTGATGACCTATTGGATGAATTGAGTGGGGCTCAATACTTCACCAAACTTGATCTCCGTTTTTGCTACCACCAAATCCATATGAAAGAGGAATACATTACCAAGACTAAATTTATAACTCATGAGGCTCACTATGAGTTCTTGGTCATGTCCTTTGGCCTGTGTAATTCTCCCTCCACTTTCCAAAGTCTCATGAATCATGTCTTCCATCCTTTTCTCCGTCATTTTTGTCTTAGTTTTCTTTGATGATATTCTCATCTATAGTAAAACTTGGACAAGCCATCTCTCCCATGTGGATCAAGTTCTCCATCTACTCTCTCAACACCAATTTTTCCTCAAACAATCTAAATTTACTTGGGAGCCTCAGAAGTGGAGTACCTGGGTCATATTTTTGGAAAGGATGGTGTATGGGTGGATCCTAAGAAAGTTAAAGCTATGAAAGATTAGCCTCTCCCTAAAACTCTTAAGAACTTGTGTGGTTTTCTGGGTTTAACGAGCTATTATCGCAAGTGTTTTCGGAATTATGGAAAAATTACAACCCCTCTCACTGCTATCCTTAAAAATAATGCTTTCACTTGGACTTCCGTTGCTGATCAATCCTTCCAAGCCTTGAAATAAGCTCTGTGCACAACCCCTGTCCTGGAACTTCCCAACTTCACAAATAATTTTTTACTGGAATGTGATGCTTCCAGGAAAGGAATTGGGGCCATCCTCATGCAGGATGGAAAGCCTTTGGCCTTCACCAACAAACAACTTCCGGAGAGACATTTGGGACAATCCATTTATGTAAAGGAAATGTTAGCTATTCTGCATGTCGTGGATCTCTGATGTCCTTATCTATTGGGGCAGAACTTCCAAATTAAAATTGACCATCAAAGCTTCAAGTATTTTTTGGAACAACAAATTTTATCCCCGTAGCAACAAAAATGGGTGACCAAGCTATTTGGATATGATTATGAGATCATTTACAATATGGGAAAGAAAAATATGGTTGTTGACAATATTTCCAGGAAGTATGAAGAAGAAGGGTCCCTCTTTTCCCTCTCCTTCATTGTACTATACTGGATCCAAGATGTTCATCAGGAATGACTGCAAGAACCCAAACTTTCTCTCTTGATCCAATAATTTCAACACCATTCTCCAACTTCTCCAGGGTACTCTTGGCACAATGAAGAGCTTCACTACAAAGGCCATTTGTATTTAAGAAAACAGTCGCAACTTAAATACATGATGCTTTCTAAGCTTCATGCTTCACCCACAACTGGGCATTCAGGGTTTACCAAAAACTTATGAACGAGTCAAATGTTATTTTTTCTGAGATGGTATGAAACATGATGTCTGGACCTTTGTGGATGAATGTGATGTCTGTCAATGCAATAAGGGAGAAATAGTCAAAGATTTGAGCACACTCCAACCGCTTCTGATTCCCTCTGCTATTTGGAGAGATATTTCTATGGATTTCATTGTTGGATTACCTAAATCAGGAAATAAGTCATTCACCATGGTGGTAGTCGATCTTCTTTCCAAATATGCTCATTTCTATACTCTTCAACATTCGTTCACCCCATCCACAGTGGCTCAAATTTTCATGGATAATATTTTCAAACTGCATGGCATGACTCATTCTATTGTCTTGGACTGAGATCCAACTTTCACCAACAATTTTTTGCAAGAATTGTTTAGGCTCTAGGGAACCCAATTGTCTCTCAACACCGCCTATCATCCCCAGACTAAATGCCAAAATGAAGTTTTCAAGAAGTGTATGGAAGCATATTTGCGGTGTTTTGTATCAGACCGACAAAACCAGTGGGATCAATGGTTACCCCTAGCTGAATGGTGGTACAACACACCTTACCATACACCTACTCACATGGCTTGTTTTGAAGTAGTCTACGACCAAAATCCACCGTCATTTCTCTCATACATTCTAGGTGTCTTGAAGGTTTAGGAAGTTGAAAAAATATTACATTCCGCAAGGCCATTCTCCATACCCTCAAAGAAAATTTGGTCATGTCTTAGAATCACACGAAGAAAAAAACATATCATGGTCATTCTGGACATCAATTTTCTGAAGGGGACCGGGTGTTTCTTCATCTACAACCTTATAATTAGACTTCCCTCAAAGTTAAACACTGTCATAAACTTGCTACCAAATTTTATGGTCCTTATAAAATTTTCAAGAGAGTGGGGCCCGTGGCCTACCAATTAGCTCTGCCCAACCATTCTAAGCTCCATCCTATTTTTCATGCCTCATGCTTAAAGAAAGTGATTGGAAGTAAGTGTCAAACTCAAATCAATCTCTCTGAGTTGGATGAAGAGGGTTCCATTTGGTTGCAACCACAAGTAGTCCTAGACCTACGAGAGCATCATCTCCGTCAACACACCATCAAGGAAGTTTTAGTTCAATGGAAAGATACAACTCTAGAAGATGCCACTTGGGAGCTGACCATGATTCTACAACACTTTCCTCATCTCAAGCCTTGAGGACAAGGTTGTTCTTCAAGGGGGAGGGCATGTTAGGGACCTAACCTCCCTAACCCATCACATAGGTAGAATACTATTTTTCCATGTAATAAATGCCGACATTAATTAATAAGGCCTATTTAATAAATGTGAACAAGTCAATGTAAGAAGACCTAATATAAGCTTCCGCTTCTAGAAAGATATTCTTCTAGAACGTTCTTTAGAAGATATAATTAGTATAAATAAGAGCAGGAGGCATGAGAAACTTTGTCTTGAGAATTATTGTAATAGAGATCTTCTCTGTTGGAGGTTGCCCCCTCAAAGAGGCAAGTGAACATTGCTTTCTATGAATAAAGCTATTATTTATGGTAATTGTTCTTCTCAATATTTTGAGGTTCCATTGATATCTGCTTACTATTCCTATTTTTGCATATTATATTACATCTGATACCTTATAGAAACAAATATTGCAATCCATACTATTAGTAGTAGGTTATCCAAGGAACCAAAAATAGATGAAAATAAATCATCTATAAATAAACATTTACCCAAATGAAGGGTGTTTGGTATGTTTGCAACTGTGAGTCTAGGATGTAAGATGCGAGGGGAATATATATGTCTTTGAAAGAAGTTTTGACATCGTAATTCAATAATCAATGTTAGGGTATGGATTTTGCTTTGGTTGACAAAAAGAGAGAGAATGTGGTCCTACTTTTTGAGAAGATTGTAATGTGAGTAGGATAATTTCCTTATGGGAAATGATCATTCTATAGGGACACATGTAGTTATAAGACATCATAAAGAGAATTAGTTTTAAATAATGAATTTTATGTAGGTTGTGGGGGGATTGTTGGAGTTATATTTGTGTATTTAATATATGTAAGTGGATTTCAAATGTGGGGTATTATTCCATGTTGAATTGGTAAAGGCATTATTTTTCTTGGAAAAGGTGCACCATTCCATTTTCTCTCCCCCCCAAGTTATCATTTGTATCGGGTTAATACAAACTTGGGATTAGTATATCCCCATAAATCAAGGGGTTTTTAGTTATTTCTATACAAGAGTAATGTATTTATACAATTTGAGGAAAAATAACATTTTCCTTTTTTTTATCCCTCTTTTTAACTTTTATTTATTCATTGAGATTTTATTTAGTCTCCATTGTATCTACTTAACTTGAGATATGAAGACTTGTAGAAGTTTTCAAAAAATTCTATTTTCATTTATTAGTGAAATACTACGCACTTACTCCCTTGGGGTGGGTGATGATGCATCCTACTTTGAATATATGAAAGTGTTGGATTACTGAGAGGGGTGGTGAATCGGTAATAAAGCAATTTAATCCTTTTTAACCATATAATGCAAGTGTTATATCAATGTAGCATTATCATTCAATATTTACAGAGTAAATAAAGAATGAACAAATGAACAATCATACCCATACACAGTACACCGATGTTTTTACGTGGAAACCCAAAGAGGGAGAAAACCACATTATGATTTTTCTTATATGTCTTGAAGAATTACATTCATTGGAAGCACCAAATTCCTTTGTTTTCCAACTGCAACTGGAAGGAGGCTCCAACCCCCTAGTCTCTCAGGTTACAACCTGAGTGAAGCTCCAAATCCCCAATTCTATGGCTACAACCAGAAGGAGGCTACAACCCCCTATGTTCTCCGGCTACAACCGGAAGGTGGATACAACCACCTATCCTTGTCTCGTCCAACTTCCCTGACGTATAAGTAGAATGATGGAACCACTGCCACACTATCACTGTGAGATATACTGCTGTAAACCTGTACCAATCAACCTGCACTAAAAAAATTGTACCAATGACCTGAACCATGCATCAACCATGCATAAACCTATACCTCAACCTCTAATCAATCTGTACCATAAACAAGTGCATCAACCATGCACCAACCCGTACCTCAACCTAAACCAAAATCCCTCATCAATTTCATCATCCAAATCTAATTTGTAACTCTGTAATAGACCTGGTGTATATGATGACATACCTGCAAACCTTCCTTAACTTTAACAACAAGAGACTAACATTTTCATCAAACTTTACTTTAGTCTCACATGACTAGTTTTGGATTAGTCAACAACCCCAACTTGAAATAATCATAACTATGTTGCTGTAATGAGTAAAGATTTGAAAATAGTACACAATGTTCTTTAGTGTGTTTTATGCAATTCATCCAGGTGTCACTACTTGGAACTTCTCAGAAAATGATTTATAGAAAAAATGGCGTACCTTGTTGAATTTTGTCTTATTCTAGAGAGCGAACTTGTAGAGCGTGCCCCACATGAAATATTTGTTGTATGGATATGAAAATTGTACACCGAATACTAAGGAATGTACTCTAACCAAAAAATTTGGTCTTATTGAATTTGGATATGTTATGAAGAAGTTATGATGTTTTTACCYGAAACACCTGTTTTAGACTAGTTTCAGGACTAGCCACAAACCCTATTTTCCATGGAGTGTAACTCCAAAAATACAACGAACCACAAGCTGAAATTCATACCAAAACTACTTGGATATGTTTCCTAAATGGCCTCCCAATTTYACGGTCTGAATCMTTCTAGAAAAAAAGTTATTGCGAAAATGGTGAGATGACCTGTAAATAACATACCTTAGAAAACATCATCAAAAGAATTTATCCTCCCTTGAATTTCGGCCTTCTTTACTTCACCTTTCCTCAGAAATTMAGCTTAGATATCCTTTKGTTACCTCAGTCACCTATAGATATTCAATATTCTCAAGTGTGATTCAAATGGGAGAGCCTTGCCTCTTATTTATACTTTCATGTAGCTTCCTTAGAAGCATTGTCTAGACCACTTTGTCCACATAGCCACTTATGTGCAACTTTGCCCAATTTTCCACTTGTCCATATATTCAATAGCCACTTGAATACTTAACCCATTTTCCTCATTTTAGGGTTAACTTTCTTATAACCACTTTCCATAATTAGAAAGTTCTCCATTTACTTTATTATTTAAATAATCCTCCTTGACTTTGTCACTTCACTTTATTATTTAAATAATATTCTTTGACTTTGTCACTTCACTTTATTATTTAAATAATCCTCTTTGACTTTGTCACTCCACTTTATTATTTAAATAATTTCTTCTTTGCAAGCACTTTAACTTCTTTGACCTTTTGGGACTTCACGCCAACATATGAGGGTCCTCCAACTTCGTAAAGCCATAACTCTCAAACTGTGAGGAGTTATGTGATGTTCCACATACCACGAGAAATTACATGACATGTAATATCCATATAGAATAGTCTTACCTGCATATATATCAAAACTCATACCATTATACATAAAAAAAACTTGGGTCCATTACCCAAACCTTTGTGCTACCAGAATTCACTACCGGACTTTCTTCAAGGGTTGCATCAATGACAACCAACCCAATTAATCAACAATCTCCCCCTTTGGCATTGATGGGGACACTCTGATGCAATATTGAAATTATATCACTCGTTCACCCCCTGGAACCATGCCTGCATCTATGTGACCAACGCTCCCCATGGAACCATGCCTTTGTCCTCTGCATTTGATAAATCTCTCCCCCTTTGTCATCAATGGAAAATGTATATTTCCATTTGGGTCTGCTCCCCCTAACTGACTTGTTTGATCTCCCAACCTGAACTATCCCCTTTATGGTGCTTACTCGTGTACCTCTAAGACATATAAGATAAGCATTCAAAATCATTCATTTTGGAGTAGAAATAACTCCGAGTCTCTGGCGAAGATACTCAAAGGATTCCCGTGGAAGCTGTTTTGTAAATATGTCTGCCACTTGTTATTTTGTGCCCACATATTCAACTCTGATGTTCTTTTCTACAACCTGTTCATGTAGAAAGTGATACTTGATTGGAATGTGCTTCGTCTTGGAGTGCATCACCGGGTTCTTTGATATACTGATGACGCTTGTATTATCAAAATAGATTGGAATGGGTTCATCATACACAACCTATATATCTTTCATAGTTTGTTTCATCCATAGAACCTGTGTACAACATGCTGTTGCTGCAATATACTCTGCCTCAACTGTAGATAAAGATGTTGATGATTGTTTCTTGCTTATCCATGATACTAAACACTCACCCAAGTAGAATACTGCTCCACTGGTGCTTCGTCCGTCATCAATGCTACCTTCCCAATCTGCATCTGTGTAGGCAATAAGTGATATATCCTTTCCTTTTGGATACCATAATCCAAACTCTTCTGTTCCTTTGAGATATCTGAAAATCCTCTTCACTTCTAATACACGTGATTCCTTTGGTGCTGCTTGTCCAACTGCCTGCATTACATCTGGTCTAGATGTTGTTACATATAGTAGGCTACCAATCATTGACTTGTATTTCCTCTGATCTGTAGACTTTGAATCATCTTTTATCAACTTGTAACTGGTTTGCATGGGAGTGATAATTGGTTTGCAATATTCCATTCCAAACCTCTTTATCATTTCTATGAGATACTTGGTTTGGGAAATAAAAATCCCTTGGTTGCTTTGACATATCTGAAGACCCAAAAATAAAGATAGTTCTCCAAGTAATGACATTTCAAATTCATTCTGCATGTCCTTTGCAAATTTATGGCTTAACCTGTCATCAATACTTCCAAAAATAATATCATCAACATAAAATTCAATTAATAAAATACTATCTTGACTTACCTTGATATAGAGGTTGCTGTCTGTACTTCCTTTCTGAACCCTGCCTGCTGTAGATATTTATCCAGTTTAGAGTACCATGCTCCAGGAGCCTCTTTTAGACCATACATGGACTTCTTTAATTTACACACATAATCTGCGTTCTCTGACAATTGAAATCCTTCTGCTTGTTCAATGTAGACTTCTTCTTCAAGTTTCCCATTCAGAAAAGATGATTTTACGTCCATCTTATACACTTTAATATTTTCGGAGTATGCATAAGATAAAATAAATCAAATTGCTTCCATTTTGGCAACTGGGGAAAATGTCTCTTCAAAGTCGATTCCTTCAACCTGTGCATATCCTTTACATACCAATCTACCTTTGTTCCTTGTAACCTGTTCATCTTCATTCAATTTATTCCTGTATACCCACTTTGTGTCGATCACATTCTTATCCTTTGGTCTTGGAACCAATTCCCAAGTGTCATTTTTCTCTATTTGATCCAATTCTTCATCCATGGCCTTATTCCAAAATTCATCCTTGCAGGCCTCTTTAAAACAGGTTGGTTCAATCATAGATGAGAGTGCTAGGTGCGTTTGTTCTGGTGAACAAATTATTCATCTAGTCTCAACTCCTGCATATTTGTTTCCGATAATCTGATCTGAAGGATGATTCTTCTGTACTCGTTTGCTAGGTGTCTTTGGAGGCACCTGCTGAACTTGATCTTCTGCTTCTGTCAGATCCTCTTCATCTTCCCATTCTACTTATTTTTCATCTTCTGCTTCTTCTTCGTAAAGCTGTTCCATTGATTCATTTTCTTCTTCCTTTAATTATTGTCTACCTGTTTCATCAATTGTTACATTGATGCTTTCCACAACTTTGTTCAATCTTAGGTTGTAACACTTGTATGCTTTCCTTGTACTTGAGAAACCAACAAGTACTCCTTTGTCCACACGAGAGTCAAACTTTCCCATTCTGCCATCTTCTCTTTTGATGTAGCATTTTCTTCCAAAAACTCCGAAGTGCTTCACATTTGTTGGTCTTCCTTTCCGTAGCTCGTAGGGAATTTGTTAGTGTTGTTTATGAGAATTACTCTATTTTGAATGTGAACTTCTATATGCACTGCCTGTGTCCAAAATATATCTGTCAATTTGGAATCCATTAGCATTGTTCGAGCCATTTCTTGTACTGTCCTGTTCTTTCTTTCAACAACTCCATTATGTTGAGGTGTCCTAGCAACAAAGAATTGCCTTTTTATTCCATGCTTGCTACAGTAGTCCATAAATTACTTTGAGGTGAACTCTCCTCCATTATCATATCTCAAGAATTTGATTTTTGAATCCATTTCATTTTCAACCATTTCCTTATAGACCTTGAAGTTTTCAAAAGCTTCTGACTTATTCCTGAGAAAGCAAACTGCAGTCATTCTTGTATAATAATCAATTAATAAAATAAAGTATTTCTCACCTTTTAAACCCTTTGTTGTAGTTGGTCCAACTAGATCAATATGCACAATTTCTAGTGGTCTTGTCGTTGAATATTCTTTTGATTTAAACCTGGGCTTTGTTTTCTTTCCTTGTTGACAAAGCTTGCATAAAGTGTTGGTTGGTTTCGTGATCTGGGGCATTTCTCTTACTGTTTCCCTTTTGCTGACTTTGACAAGGTTATCAAAATGTATGTAACCCATTCTTATTTTCCATAACCAACTTTCATCTTCCTTTGCTAGGCAACACTTTTCATTTCCAATTTCACTTAATACATATATGTTGCTTGAAGTTCTCGTAGCTGTTGCAATCAATTTTCCTGAACCTTCTTTTCTTATCTCGCACTTTTGTGAATCAAAAGTAACTTTATGAACTTGGTCACACATTTGACTCACACATAGAAGATTATGTTTCATATATTCTACTAGTAGAACATTTTATGCCTTGGTATTCTTATTCCCAATTCTGACTGTGCATTTTCCAATGATTTTAGTTGAATCATCATTTTCGTAGGAGACTGATCCATCTCTTTCCTTTATTAATGTAACAAACTTGTCTCTATCACCTGTCATGTTTTTTGAACAACCACTATCAACATACCAACCACATTTCTTCTGCTTAGCTTGTAGAGCGAGTGTGCATTCTTCATTGCTATACTGATTCTGCTTTCTTATCCATGTCCTTTTCTGAGATTCCTGTCTGTGACTGTTGTTGTTCTGTTGTGGTTCTCTAGGAGGGACTTTCATTATGCAATCTTTGGCCACATGTCCAAATTTGTTACATTTGTAGCATTCCACTTCAGTGCTCAAAGATTCAAACATGTTGTAACTTCTTCTCTGTGTTTCACTAGGCCTTCTTGGATAACCCTTTTGTGTATGAATTTCAAAGTTGTTTATGTTCCCGTTGTTAGCTCTGCAATTCACAACTTTATGTCCACAATTATTACATGCATAACATAAACCAAAAAAGATAGTTTGATACTTGGGAGTTGAATATCTTCTGAAAGGAGGTACTCTTATGAATCCTTCTTCTTCTTGAGGCCCATCTGTTTTCGTCAGTCGTTGATTTTGAAATATGAATATTCTCGGTGGAGGAGTGTCCTTGGAATTTTCTTTGTAGACCTTCCTATCCCCTTTGATTGTTTCTGCATATATTTTTGGATATGTTTCTTGTTCTGTTGTTTTGGAGCTTGATCCATTTTTTGTCTGATTATATCCAAGTCCAGACTTGTCATGATGAGGTTCTTGAATGATGATAATGTCATTCAAAACTTTTGAGCTGTTTTGCATATTTTTCTTTTGAATATCCTTTCTTAATGTGACAATTTCTTCTTCCAAATTTCCAATGATCCTGTCTCTTCCTTCTAGCTGTTCTTTGAGTGCTTCTTCAATTCTTTTATTTTCTTCAATTTGAACCTTCAAATTTGTGATCATTTGTTCTAGTTCCTGAGTGTCTTCTTTCTTGTCTAGTTCTGCTTGCAGTTTCTTGTTTTCTCTTCTAATAACTTCTATGGCACACAACAATTCTTCTCGTTAGTCAACTTCCGCCTCTTCATATTCTTCTTCGGCCTCTTCATATTTTTCTTCAGAGTTTTATTTATCAAATTCTTCTACTTCCATGAATATAACTCTTTCTGTCTCACTGTCACTGACTTCATCTTCATCCGATGATGAGATGTCTTCTTTGGTGCATAAGTTTTTCTTGAAAAATTTCTTTATGGTTCTTTTGCCTTTATATGTTTGTTTTCTATTTGAGTAACCTTCATCATTTCTCTTTTTCTTATGAGGACATTTATTAGCAAAATGACCAATACCATCACAATTAAAATAAATCAAAGGAAGCTTACCTCTATACCTGCCGTTGGTTCCCTTGTTCAATCGTCTGACAAAGTTGGCCGCTTCTTCATCATCTTCCGAGACGTCACTACTGCTACTATGTTCTTTTTCTTTTTTCTTTCTCTTTTGCTTTGACCTTTTGGATGCTTCTTTTATATCTGGATTTTTCTGTTCAGTTCTCATTTCATATGCTATGAAGATTCCATGTAGTTCATCCATGCTTATTGAGTTTAGATCTGCTCTTTCTTCTAGTGCTAATATATTAGGGTCAAATATCATAGGAAGAGATCTTAGTACCTTTTGAACAATTACAAATTCTTTTATTTCTTCTCCCAATCCCAATATTGCATTCACTGTTTCATCGACTAGTAAAAAGTAAGCTACAATATTGTCATCTTCCATTAACACTTAACACTTAAAAAGTAAACTAATGGTGACTGACTGTCTAGATAACACTTAACTGCTTTTGACCACAACTCATACTGCAACTTGGCATTACTAAAGATGCCATTCGACCCCAAATGTCCTGCAATAATTTCCAGAATTCCAAGGAATATGAACTTGTTTCCATTATGTGTTCTCAAACCCTTGATTTAACCTGTCAATACTTAAACACATAAGCCTTTCTATTGACCCAATTTTTTGACTAGGGCACCTTCAGTGCTCCACCTCGAATGGAGTATTCGAAACCTTGACCAAATCTGACAAAGACTGCCAAATGAGCTTTTCACTACTCACCTCCAAGCCACTTTACAATGGAGTTTCATGACATGCTCCATGACATGCATGACATGACCGAGCCCTTAAACATGCTCCATGACATGCAATTCTATGGACGCCATACCACAGGCAACCAATAATCATGGACCTGAAACCCACAACTGTAGACCTATGTACAATGTTTTAATTCATGACTCATGCCCCCCACCCTTGTTTAGTCTACCTAAATCTATGTCTAGACTTTTCATAGGCGACTTAAAAGAACCAAGGGTACGTATGCCTAACTAGGTCTTACAACAATATGCCCAATTACATGTAACCAAAAAGCACAACTCCATAAAAAAAAAAAAATTTCCATTTACATTTACCATCCCTTTGTCAATTCTACCACCTAAATCAAAATTCCACCTTTTACTCACCTTTTATTGAAAAGAAATTAACATTCACCTTTACTTTAATTCCAAAGTAAATCCTCCACCTTTAATTCCTCCGCATTTAAAAAAAGAAGGTTTTAAACATTCACCTCGTGACCCTTTTAAAAAAAATCTTTTAATAAAATATTCACTTTTATTTTAATTCTTCCACCAGTTTTGAATGTTTTAACATTCACCTCACGACCCTTCAACTTTAAAAGTCAACCTTTTATAATTTAAACTTTTTTCAAGAAGACAATAAGGGAATATTTTTAAGGAGCCGTGCACCTCCGTCATAGCTTGGGTTGTGGACATTTGGGAGCTGCCACACCTCATGGCATAGATTGCCTACGGAAATGTGAAAAATTACCAGTGGAGTCGCCGCATCTCTCGTTATGGGGCATAGATTGTCTGTGGAAATGTGAAAAATTACCTGTAGAGTCGTCTCATCTCTCGTTATGGCTGGCCCGCGGAAATTTGGAGATTGACGTGCCCTCTCTTTTAAATCGAAAACTTGATATTTACTGGTGTCACGGATCTCCAATCAGAAATGCTTTGATACCACTTGTTGTATTTTTTAAATCTACAAATTAATTCCGTAACAGAAAATCAAAGAAAAAACATACATACACAGATTCAATCACATATGAGATAATAGTTTACCTGGTAAAACCCTCCTTCACCTCATGAGGGAAACATCCACGGGACAATGGCAACAACATTCTTATTCTTCAATAAATCGGAGATTACAACCAACAGCTTGGTGAAGGCTTGAAGCCCCTTGCTCAATACTTGTCTCTCATACACATATTTAAACAACTTCCCCCACAATTACAATAAAACTAATTCATTAATTATACATTCTAACTTAGGTTAGACTGCTTTATCTCAACCAAAAACTAAATAATAGGATCTAGATCCACATCATGTAGGGATTTGTTGTAACCATTTCAACATGCCCTTTATCTATTGAGTAGGTTAATTAAAGTGGTGAGTTAAAATGTTCAACAAAATATAATATTTTTTATATAAATAATAATAATATAACATTATCT
>ML804641.1:119601-132431 GCA_009831015.1 Picea engelmannii | reverse complement strand
GAATGATTATAATAGAAATGGTAGTGATTCGGAATGTCTTCCCCGTTTACAGCATGAATAATTCGTAATCGTGTGGTCTAGCCAATATTATTGTTATTATCGTGGTTGTTACGTCATGTCATCATAATAATGCAGCAAAGTTCGCACGTCATCAGAAAATAGTTTTATTATCAATTCGTTATAATGGGTAACTGTGTAAGCAAAGATATTATTCTTACGAATAAATATATCGTTGCGTCTCTCTCTTGAATAACCATCGTACTTGAATTCTAGAAGAGCTCAATGGCACCTCTGGTTCCCTATACTTTGTAACTCCAGTTCTCAATTATCTTAATGAATGTATTGCACTTCTCCTTTACATGACGGTTGTAGTTTTTGTTTTTAATTCAGTATTGGCTTAGTTGCATATAATAATTTTTTGTTTAAGTTTGCGTCACTCAAATCATCTTATTTTTAGTAAATCTTTTTTAATTTTTTTTTCAAACACACAATTAAAATTTTATGTGTTTTAGTTTTTTTTTTAAATCAATAATTTCATTCATTTTAAAATTTACTCACAAAAATGAAATTTTGAATTTCAACCTACTTCCTACCCGTTAGATACCCGTTATCTCATGTTCTCAAAAATATGTTATAGATACCCGTTATCTCGTGTTATAAAAAAAATATGTTATAATTCTTTGTATAATGGGTCACATCAATATCAATGTTCAATATTATTATTATTGACATATTCCTTACCTCATACTCATGTATTTAATTTTTTTTTTTTATGATTTGATTAAATTGTATTCTTCTTATTGATGAAGATGATGATTAATCTCCACTAAGATTAAATTGGTTTATTGAACTTTAAGAGAGTAAGTGATTACTTGTGATTTTTTAGAATTTTGTTTCTGTATTCGAAAAGCATTAAGAGAAGCTTTCCAAGATCATCATACTTTTGTTGAGTTAAGAGGTTAGGAAGGTTTGTAGTGCGACAATTATTTTGAAAATGAAATCTAATATGGGTATAGGATGGACAATCTAAGAGAAAGTGTTTTTTATCTTCAACCTTCTTAGTGTCACAAAGGTGACACACTCTTTCATCTCATGGGATTTTGGGAATTGACCAATCCCCACTTTCAGTATGGCACTCCTAAGAATTTATTCTTATCTTAGCAATGCTTATTTTTTCTTTACACTTGACAAAAGAGAAATAATTTTTGATCTTCTAAATTTTCACTAAATTGCAATTACTTTTCTTAAAATAAAAATATTTGTTTATGATATCAAAACTTTTTGATGAACTAATTAATACAAATATTTGATTAATTATGATGTCATAACTTTTTGATGCCATAATTAATAAAAATATTTGAAGAAAACAAATACTTAGGCATCGCAGGAACTGGTGGATAGTGTACTAGCAATGATCATCAGTGAAGTCCAGAGAAGACTTGATGATATGATGGAGGTCGGTTTCCATGAGATCATAAACCCGATAAAAATCCTTGAAATTAGACCTGGAAACAGGGTTCATGAAGTATTTCACGGCAATTATGTTATCATGGACGAGCTACCTGAAAAGATTGATTTCCCTAAGTGTCCTCATGACATCGATTCGGTTTTCAAATGAGTTTTTAGCCACTCTCTCAATGATCTATGTGTTTTTAGCTGAGCACACAATCCCATAAGTGCCCTTCCCAATGGGCTTGATGGGAATATACTTGGTGTCTATCAACAACATGTTTTTCCACAGGAACAGTAGTGCTTCCCCTCTGGGAGGATCTACCTTGATGGCCATCCCCTTATCCCTCCAATAAAAATTATTAAAAATCAAATTACAAACTGACGAGATAGACACTAAACAATATACCCAAAATAAAATAGAAAAAAGATGGATACTCAATCTTGTAGGAAAGAGCCACAGGGATAAGTAACAGAGAATGATACAGCAGGAGGGTAAAGAATTGGCTAGTAACCAGATTTACTATTATGAATGAGTAATACGAGTGCGCTACACCATACTACACCTATAACTCCAGAACAATGCAAGAAAACTAGAATCTAAGTAATCTTGGGTTGAGGATTATGCTACCCTAAGGTAGGGTTGGTTGGTAAGACATATTCACCAGCGAAACCTTTAGTGGAAGTGGAAAACTTCAGACCTGTCAGAATATCTATTTTCATAACAATTTACCAATATTTAGAGAAAACCACACCAGAACTTGACGAAGATATTCAATACCTCTCTTTGAAAGAGAAGATAGATTTACTTTGTTGTTTTTTATTTGAACTTCCTCGAACTGATCACAAATATTATTTGGAAAAGAATACTACTACAAAATTTTGTTTTGACACTGGAACTAATCTATTCCTTGTAACTATTTACGTATATCCATTTCTTCAAACATAAATAACTGGGAAATAGACATATATATTGTACAGTGACAATGACAATGTATCATGATCAAGACACTCATCCAATACATATTCAATAACCCTGAACGCCAAGTGAAACATCGATGAATATTACAATATTGAAAACAATAATTTTGATAGAGTATTCGATCATTTGACGAACAATAAATAACCAAATATTAAATACCGTAACCAAGATGGATGATAGGTGAGGATAATCTTCAAATGGAAAGAGAAATTGTGCAACGTCCCCTCTGCTTTTCAATTCCAGTGACTATACTGGTACCTCCCAGCCAATGCTAGGGGTACTCTTCTTCCTCCTTGTCCCCACGAGCCACAAAGGGGTCACACACATAATTTCAAAAACTATAGCTCAAGATTTCCCTCGCAAAAAAAGGTTTCCACCTCTTTGTAAAGCTTGCAGCCCAACTCACACAAGTAAACTATTCATATGAAAATTTGACAACATTTTAGTCATCCAACAATAGGGTCCTTTCCTCTTTACTCTTCCTTCTTTTTATAAGAAACATCTGTCTTGACACTTGTCAATTCGCGCATAATTAAATAATTTATAAAAATTAAATTAGAGATTATTCACCCTTAACACATGTCACACTTCCCTCAAGTTGCACATGTTTTAATTTATTTTAATTAAATAAATTTTGAATTTTTCCTCACCTCTTGAATTAGTTTCTAGATTTTCTCCTAGTTGTCCCTTCATTCTCCATATTCTCCTTTATTGTGTCTCCTAAGTAAATTACAGTTGGAGTTTGATTAGGACTTGTCTCTTAGTTAGGATTTAGAGTCTAGATTGACTTAGGATTATAACTCTATGTTGACAACCCATTCTCTCATGAAATAATTTATTTTTATTAATTTTTTGCACACATTGTGCACATGTCTTAATTTTTACTCTCCCTTTTCTAGATTTTAATTAGTCTGATTTCTCTTAGACCCCTTTATATAAAATTCATCTAGGCATAACTATTATAATTGTATATTATTATGTTTCATGTTTATTAATTAATATAAAATTACATTCTCCTTTCTAACAAAATCTAAGTATTCATTTTATCCTCCAAATCCTTCAATTTTTTTTATTAATTTATCTTGACGTTACAATTTCTTTATTTTTCATTTTAGATTAACATGCGACGTGCCCTTCAAGAGGTACCTACGTGCTCCAAGGGTGACACTAGCCATTTTACTTAATTTGGAATTTGTTTGAAGTTTGGAGTCAATACTCCACCTATCGACCTTGTGTGAGACTAAGGGATTACTAAGGAATAAGGAATCCTCCTTATTACACGCCCCTAAAAAATCCTCGTGAGAAACTGTCTAAGTCTTCCCTCACAACATCGTGAACATCTCAGGAATAAGGTAGTCGTTAAACTTCAGTTCAGGTCACAACGAGAGTGCTAGTAGGCTGTGATAGGGACGATGCCACACCTCTCCCTCATCTATATGATATATGTGTATGATCCCTTTACTCCATATGTGTGTCGGATTAGGAAGTGTCACCATGCCTGCATCCACTCACAAAAATAATATTAATAACTATTTATATGTATGAAATTTATAATTGAATTTTATCATTATAACATATTCATAATAAATCAAGTACTCATAATTAAAGTCAATATTCCACTCCCTTACTCAATCCAGAGTCCAAGCAATTTTGTGAATGCAATTAGCATCTTCTTCATGTGATGTTTCCTGCACACTCAGGAAACCTCATCATAATGTTTGTCAATGATATACATCAATATAATTAACATATCAAATTTCAACATTTAATTATATAGCATAAACTTTAACTCATAAACCAAATCAGATAATCATAAAGTACCATGTTTCACCGGATTACTTGCACGGAAGTGTCCTCAAAGAATAATATGTGTTATGAAAATGTGGTTTGTGAAAATATGGATGTTACTGTAGCTCCCTAGGTGTTTTTAATCATGTGGTATCAAATTGTTTTCTTTTTCATGGTAATAAGCACATTACAAGTTGGTATTAGAGCCATGGTTGCAAAACCAAGCCTACATGGGCCTGCTACAGGATAATAGATAGTTTTTTGTGTTAAGTTGGCCAAAACCCCCAAAGTATATTTTATATTGTGGTTAGTTTGTATGGGGGTTGATTTGGTGTTTAAGTGGTTGAAGTTGGCTCAGATAGAAGCCTAATAATGCAATAGAAGTTAAGATCTTCCCGGGGGAAATTCAATATTGGGGGAAGCTCATTGCTAATTTTTCTTTTATTGCATCTCCTTTAAATGTTTTGACAAACACTAAGGAGGTCTTTCAATCAGGAGGTAAACAACAAAAATTCTTCGATACATTGAAAGAAAATATTATTACAACCCCATTTCTAACATTGCCAGATTTAGAACAACCATTTGAGATTGAAACCAATGAAAGTGATTGTGTCGTGGGAGAAGTTTTAATACAAAGGATGAAACCATTTTGTTACCATTATGAGACCTTCATTGGTGCACTAAGAAATTATCATACTTATGACAAAGAATTGTATTATTTGGTTAAGAGTGTAAAGAAATGGAAAAATGATTTAATGGGAAAAGAGATAATCATCCATATGGATCATCAACCTTTGCAATATATCCAATCACAAACCAAACTACAATAGTCACATCATTTCTGGTGGATGGGATTCTTGCAACAATTCCATTTGGTCAATAGGTATAAGAAAGGTATAGAAAAAAAAGTTGTTGATGTGTTATCTAGACCTTTTGTTAACACATATATTGTTTTACAACATAGTTCTTGAGCTCATGAAAGTTACGTTGAATAAAATGCTAGAGATGAAAATTTTAAGGATGTATATGAAACACTAATCGATGGTACTAAAGAGAAAGAATTATATTATCATGTACATGAAAAATTGCTATATCATCTAAGTAAATTGTGTATCCTATGATATGAAAGAGTACATGTAATTAGAGAAGAATATACTTCTCTCATTTCTGGTCATTTTGGTATAGGAAAAGCAATAGCTCAGTTACAATGTTATTGTTATTGGCCTTATATTTATGAAACTATGTCCAAATATGTAAAAGGATGTGTGATGTGTGCCACTAGAAAACTAAGTAACATTAAATTAGGTTTGTATATGTCACTTATTGTACCTTTTTGTCCATGGGAAAGGGTGTTTATGGATTTTTTAGGGGGTTTACCTATGTCTATGGATAGATTTAGAAAAATGTGTGTTTTGGTACCTTGTAAGAAACAAATGACAGGAGAAGGTACTGCACATTTTTTCTTCCAACATGTTTGGGTTCATTTTGGTTTCCCCACATCCATTATATTTGATTGAGACTCCCTCTTTCTTGGGAAATTTTGGTTAACTATGTAGGAGTTAATGGATACTAAGATTTATAAGAGCACCACTTTTCATCCACGGACCGATGGAAAAATGGAAGTGGTCAATAGGATAGTGATACACTTACTTTAAGGATATTGTGATAAGTGTCATGGGATGAACATTTGTATTATCTACATGCCTATAACCATGCCATACATTCTTCTACATAGAGAGCTCCTTTTGAGACATGTTTTAGATATTTCCTTAAGTCTCTTATGGACTTCACTCTTCGGAAAGATTCAGTAATGGATGGACGTGATGATGTGGAAAAAGAAAATAAATTCATTTAGAAGATCCAATTAGTTCATCAAGTTGTACATGGACAATTGGAAAAGAGCCAAGCCAAGTATAAGGCTAGGCATAACAAGCATTGGGTTGATCAATACTTCCAAGTTGGTGATCAAGTTTGCATACACATTAGAAAATAATGCCTTAAATGTGAAGATAAAAATATCAATCCAATCAAGTATCATTCATTTAAAATTTTGGAAAACATTAGTGACAATGCTTTCAAGTTAGAGTTACAATGCTTTATAAATGGATCGATTTGTCAATTGAAGTGGACCTAGAGATGTATCCGATATGGGTGAACTCCATTATCAATATGTTGTGTATTGCTTGTGTTATTTCAATTCTGGTTTTTAAATTTCAGTCTTTAAATGCTTATTTTAAATTAATTAAGCCAATTTTTCATGAAACTATAGGAAATTGTGAAGCTTGTTAATATAATTTGAATTAATGGGTTTAAAGTGAATCCCTTAGAACTAATTATGGATCACCCTTTGTGGAGACGAGAGGGTTGAATATGTGCAATGGTGACGGAAGCCACTTTGGAAAAATAGATCTCCTTTGAAGTCTAGAATCTTCATGTGGTTAGTTATTAGGAGCAATCCCTTACATTGTAAGTGTATCAAAGGAGAAATAGGAAAGGACTAGACATATTTCCTCTGTGTAAGGTTTAAGAAGAAACAATATGTCACTTGCTTATCTTTTGTGCTTTCGTAGGTTAGGTTTGGAGGGAGTTGGAGTCTATTATTGGAATTGAAGAGGGTTGGCAAGAAAAGTAATTGTTGATCGTCTGAAAAAATAGCTATCTAAATTTGAATTAAAAGGTTTCAAAGCCCTTCATATAATTGTAGTATTGGGAATCTGGTTAGCTCAAAATGCAAGCATATTCAAGGAAAGGACCATATTACCTATCCAATTTGCAACTCAAAGTAAGTGTATCTTTCATAATTTCACTCTTCATCTTAAGGACAAATCCCAAATATCAATTAGGCTAGAAAAAAATTGATGAAAGCAAGGTCTGTGCCTATTTTGATGAAGAAATTTAGAGGGACTCACTTATTTGTGGGGATGGAGGGGTGGTCTTCATCCATGATTATCATCTTTTCAAGTTCAAGGCTAGGGGAACAAATATTTAAGTTGAAAAAGGAATCACAAAAGTTCAAGTCATTGGTTATTTTATGGTGGTGACACAAAAATTCAAGTCATTGGTGATTTTATGGTAGTGATCTACTGGACAAGGGGAGTTCGCAACATGGAAAATATTGTATTAAGACCTATATATGAGTAAATCATGAATTTTAAATGTGTTTTTTCCTCACTTACTTTCACTTGCACCTTTTAAGGAAGGAAGGTGGTGCTTTGCATGTGTTGGAAACAAAAAATGAACAAGTTTTGTCCAATCTCTTCCATCATTCTTTTCAAGAGATTTATTTTAATTTTGATTAAACTTTGATAGTGAGATAGTGGTTCACATTATTAAATATAAATTGTATAAATTGATATATAGTTTTTTTTTTATATGATTTTTTAAAGGAAACAATTTAATATGAAGAAGATGTAATGTGATAAATGGTATGAATGAGTTTGATATAATATTTAAAACTGCGACATGGACTGCAAGACCTGCAAAACTGTTTGTCGTAAGTAATATTATTCATTACTATCCAGTTTAATGTTTAATGCTGAATGAGATTATTATATTGGTGGTGGTGATGCAGCCTGTGATAAGCCTGGAGGCGTGTGCCAGGATCCTCGGTTCATAGGAGGGGATGGCATCATGTTCTATTTCCAGGGGAGAGAGATCAGGATTTCTGTCTCATTTCCGATTCCAATCTCCACATCAACGCTCATTTCATTGGCAAGAGAGGCCAAGGAATGGCCAGAGACTTCACGTGGGTGCAGTCCATTGGAGTGTTGTTGGAGGATGGTCGGCAGTTCTACCTTGGAGCCAAAAAGGTGAGCACGTGGGACAATTCAGTGGACCAGCTGACCATGGCCTTAAATGGCCAAACCCTAACTCTTCCTCCGGGTGAAGGGGCTACATGGGCAACTGCCTCTGGACTTAATGTAACTCGGTCCGACCGCGCCAATGCAGTGGTCGTTCAAGTGGAGGACAAGTTGAAGATTAGTGCTCGCGTGGTGCCCATCAGTGAAGAGTCTCGAGTCCATAAGTACGGGATCATTACTGGGGAGGACTGCTTCGCCCATATGGAGCTGAGCTTCAGGTTCTACTCTCTGAGCCCCAATGTGAACGGTGTGCTTGGACAGACATATGGGGCAGAATACAGGAGCCCTGTGAAGATGGGGGTGGCCATGCCCATCATGGGAGGGGAATCCAATTATGCCACTTCCGATCTCTTCGCGGCAGACTGCAAAGTTGCCCGCTTCGCCTCCTCTTCTGACGATCAATATGCTATCACCAGTGCACTCGACTGTAAAAGCGGGCGCGGCGGTGGTCATGGGATCATCTGCAGCCGTTGGGTGCATGACTATAATAATAATGGTGGTGATTTGGAATGTCTTTCCCATTGAAGCATGAATAATTCGTCATGGTGTGGTCTAAGCCAATGTTATTGTTATGTCACCTCATCATAATAATGGAGTAAAGTTATTATTCGTTTTTTATTATAATAGAGTAAAGTTCTTATTCGTTTTTTAAATTTTTGCTCGCCACTATCACTATATTAAGCAAATTAATTGGTTATTAAATTTCAATTTCACATTATTTAAATTATTAAATCCTATTTTTAGTGTAAAAATATGTTTGTGCATTTAGTTTTTCCTTGAATAACCATTAATCATTCTACTTAAGAGTATGCTAACTAGGGAGCAATCTTCCTCCTGAGTGTCCTTAATCCGGCAAGCCCCTTGAAAGAAGTGGTGGTTTGATGCATTTATTTATTGACTCACTCATATGGAAGTGAGTTAATAAATTCATTATTCTCATTCTCTACTGCGAACTCTTACATAAGTTCAACGAAGACTGACAACTTATTGGATTTGGAAGAAGAACAACAATCTGTTTGCTGTACTTCCCTCCAATTATTCACCAAGTCAAAACATACTAAAAAGGGTTAATGTTAGCGATGACAGTCATTTTGCGCAATAGAATATAATGTCAGAGATGTTGAACAACATGAAATGTTGCTAAGGCTAGTTTCTCGATGTGTGAATACTTTAATTCAGGGGCTACCAAGGTGCAACTTAAATAATATATGACATGCTCTTGGATCTTATCATCCTCTTGAACTAAGACCATGTCGATCAAATATTCAGTTGTCGCCATATACAATAGGAAATCTCTATTATAATATAGGGGTATAAGTAGGGGAGTCAAAACTAGATCTTTTTTCAATGCATCAAAAGAATGTTATGTTGACTTGTCCCAATAAAATGGAACCCCCTTCTTCAATAGGTGCATACATCCTTTTGTGATATCAACATAGTTCGATACAAAACGTTGAATGAAATTTTCCTTTCCTTGTAGGCTCTGAAGATGACGCTCTATGGACGGGGGAGGAAACTGTGTTATTACCTCAACCTTCAAAGGGTCAACCATGATCCCTTTAGTTGAAACGATAAAACCCAAGAGACACCTTGAAGTCGTCGTAATAACAACAAAACTATTTTCTTTTAACATTTTTCTTCCCTTATTCTGATGAGATGACGTGACAAATATACTAATAAGAATAGTATTGGCTGAACACACACAAGCCAATTATTCATGCAGTAATGCGAAAGACATTCCAGATCACCACCAGCACCATATTCTTTATCATTATCATTCGTCTACTACCTGCGGCAGACGATCCCACGACCACCAGCGGGGCCGCTGTTGCAGTTGAATGCACTGGTGATGGCAAATTGATGATCGTTGGACAAGGAAGAGGAGGAGGCGAAGCGGGCAACTTTGCAGTCTGGGGTGAACAGATTGGAAGTGGCATAATTGGATTCCCCTCCCATTACGGGCATTGCCACCCCCATCTTCACAGGGCTCCTGTATTCTGCTCCATATGTCTGTCCAAGAACACCGCTTACATTGGGGCTGAGCGAGTAGAACTTGAAGCTCAGCTCCAGATGGGCGAAGCAGTCCTCGCCAAAGATGATCCCATACTTATGGACTCGAGACTCCTCTTCACTGATGGGTACCACGCGAGCGCTAATCTGTAACTTGTCCTCCACATGGACCACCACTGCATTGGCGTGGTCGGAACGAGTTACATTAAGTCCAGAACCAGTTGCCCATGTAGCCCCCTCACCCGGAGGAAGAGTAATGGTTTGGCCATCCAAGGCCATGGTAACCTGGTCCACTGAATTGTCCCATGCGCTCACCTTTTTGGCCCCCAAGTAGAGCTGCCGACCATCATCCAAGAGGACTCCAATGGACTGTACCCACGTGAAGTCTCTGCCCATTCCTTGGCCTCTCTTGCCAATGAAATGAGCGTTGATGTGGAGATTGGAATCGGAAATGAGACAGAAATCCTGGTCTCTCTTCCCATGGAAATAGAACATGATGCCATCCCCTCCTATGAACCGAGGATCCTGGCACACGCCTCCAGGCTTATCGCAAGCTGCATCACATTCACCATCACCAATATTTAGGCCGAAAGGCGTATACCTATTGACAATGGCCAGATTTAATAGGTTTTTAGTGCTTAATCGGTTTTGTATGGACAAGATTAAATATTGATGGAATATTCTTAGTCATCCCAATAAATCAATGGTTGTGATTTCAACCACTAACTTCCTCACTATTATAAAGACATCCGTTTACATATTTATTTTTTTACTTTTACTTAATCATATTTAAAATTTACTATAGTTGCTAACTGATTGCCACGTCTGAGTGATTAATAAGGTTTATTACTTTCCATTTCTTCGGCAACGTATCCTTTACTCTTCACTTCCTCCACCGTTTTCCTCACTTCCTCCACCGTTTTCCTCACTTCCCCCGTCGCTTTCATCTCCACTTACTCGACTGTTTCCTCCCGTATTCCACGTTCGGTGTTGATTCCAATTCCTTTGGATTTACGCCGAGGATTTACTGGACAATCTCAGTAATCGACCTATTAAAATGAGAACCAGCGATTCAGAGATCTCAACTCTTGTTATCGAGCGGAACTCTAATGACTGCATTTTTATATATATATAAGAACCAGGCGTATTATATTCAAACGGTTCGACCTTGACCTGAGAGGAGATTGGGGGCAGCACTATTAAGATATTACGTATGTAATAAGGATGATCCTTATAATTCCAAAGCAGGTACGCTCGACCTTTTCATAGCGTAAGCAATCTCGGTCAGCTCGGCCTTTAAGTCGAGGGAGAAGGCTCAACCTACATCTATAACATCTATAACTCGGTTGAGGTACGCTCGACCTTTTCATAGCGTAAGCAATCTCGGTCAGCTCGGCCTTTAAGTCGAGGGAGAAGGCTCAACCTACATCTATAACTCGGTTGAGGGTCGAGCGCTCGGTTATAGATAGAGAGCTGGGTCGAGTCCACAGTAATGGAGTCACACAGAAATGTTGAAATTGTTCCAGCGGACACCCATCGGCATTCACCAGCAGCGGGTGACACGGTTTACCAGCCGTAAGCTTTTCGGCGTTCACCAGCCGTGAGTACTCACGGCTGTGCTAGTAATAATCACATTCAACATTAAGAAGTAATGATTACAGTAATGAATAATATTACTTACGACAAACAGTCTTGCAGGTCTTGCAGTCCATGTCGCAGTTATATGGACAGTTTGCAGGGCAATCATATTGATATCCATAGCATCTCGGGTACCATTTATCAGTGCATTTCGCTTTCCCTACTGCAGACGCTGCGTTCACCATGACCATCACGCAAACAGCAACAGCAACAACATTCATTAACTTATTTGCAGCCATGATCGATCGATCGAGTAACTGCAAGGATTTCTGGTCCGTGCTGTGATGATCTTCTGGGTATCGATTGCATTTTATAGCTGGTTCCGCTTGAGGTAGCGGGTGGAATCAGATATTTCTTCCACTACTTCAGTGCTACGCCAATGTATTATAATATATATACCTGTATAGATGCACGCAATCATGTGCCATGTGCAATTGCGCAACTCATAACTGAAATCTGCAATCGATGAATTATGCAGACCTATCTCTGAAATCTTCAATGGATCAATCATGTAAACTTGTCTACTTTATGTGCTCTTGGATTGGAATTGGACGCCTCCCTTCCCTTCACATGAAGTGTGGCTTTGCAACGATGCGTGCAACGAGAATTGCTTTTAGAAACATATGGACATTTTTCAGAATAATTGGCCGTCCCACGATATATAATTTATTATTTCTCTTTATCATTACTTTTTATTATTCTTTACAACTACCTTTTTTTGACAACTTGGGCGTCATTCTGGTACATCCTAGAAGCATTCAGTTGCGGAGACAAAGTGGACGTACAAACCCAGAACTTTCTACACTATTTAAGAAGACGTAAGCGAGTGGCATGATTTCTAAAACAAAAATATTATTCGTTTGCGAGTTCTCAAGGCTCATGCTATCTAAACTCTCTCAAAAACAATAACAGTGCCGCACACAGCCACTAGAGAACATCTCAACATATGACCGTGAAAGTGTGAAAGGGAGAGTAAACCGTTGAACCTATGCTAAGTGGACAACGAGATGCCCATTTCCTTCCAATTGTGATTTTCACCCAGGTCATCAGGATAAATTCCCATCGAGACTATAGGATATGCTTATTCTTGATACTAACCCTAA
>ML804641.1:105291-118748 GCA_009831015.1 Picea engelmannii | reverse complement strand
CGACTTCCCAGTCGCTTTAGGTTCCACCTCTCGACGCTCGATTTTAGATTGACGGTCCGGAAGCCAACCAAAATTCGCTTCAGCAACCCCACTCTCGAGTCAGCTCTAGCGCTGATCCAGAATGTGAATGAAAATCAGGCCTCACACTGCTGCAGGGCCTGGTATTTGACTTGCGTCGGGACGTGGATGACCTCTGGTTTTGCTTGGAGATCTTGGACGACAAGGCCTCTCAATTCCTGCCTGCATTTTCTTTCAACAATGCATGGTGCTCTTCACCCCCGAGCAGAGGCAACCCAAGCAGCATGATCTACGACTCCAGTATTGGCACCAACTCCCCCACTGGAGACTTCGGACCATGCCGAGCTAGACCAAGAGGAAAATGTGCCTCCATCTTAGTCGGAGGACGCCATGCAAGAGGAGAACGTGCCAACACAGCCAGAGGACGCCATGAAAGAGGAGAACGTGCCATGAAAGAGGAGAAATGTGATTTTCACCCAGCTCATCATGATAAATTCCCATCGAGACTATAGGATATGCTTATTCTTGATACTAACCCTAATCCTAGCATAATCTTAGAGGGTTTTAATCATTATATTAATTATTTTTCAAATCAATCAAAAAACATTTAAGCTTATCTCACTTTTAGTTGATTTGGAAAATAATTAATGTAATGATTAAACCATTTAAGATTATTTTCTGATCCCCCGGATGGGGTGATAGTGGAGAACACGTGTCAAGCGAAGCAACCAAGAGAGCCTCTGTGGCATCGGCCACCTGACGACCACGTGCCTCTCCCTCCCGCCACCCTCATGCTTTTAAGTTCACTTTGCTTGAGACAGGGCACCATTACTCTCAGTGTGCCCTACTCTGCCTTGTCGTCCCTCTGATGGACTAGCGCCTTCGTTCGGCCTTTACTCTGTGCATGTGGATACTTAATGAATTGCACCAGCTCCTCGGGTTATTTGAAGTGTACCAGGGGCTTCGGATGGCTCATTCCCTCTTGGTTGATTTCTTTAGAGGTTGGCCTCCTGCCCAACCTTTCATTGGTCTGTTGTCGCCCTCTCTCGATTTGTTGTCGCTCTCTTTGGTCTTGGCTCATTTTCGCTCTCCTGGTGTTTCAGAGATGCCCAGGCTACAAGGGAAGTCTAAACGAGGCTTGGCATGGTTTCCTCCTCCTCGTCAGCCACCTCGTCCTCCTCCCTCGCACAGTCGACTCAAACTCCAACCAACCTCCCGCCCCTCTCCTCGTCTTTTTCCAACAGATTGGAGGGGCTGGATTGCTCAGGGGCCTCACTAGATTACAACCCATGACCTTCCAGAAATTTGGCCTCTGTTTCACACCCAGGTCCATTGGCTCCTCCTAACTCTCCGACCTCCCAGTCGCTTCAGGTTCCACCTCTCCATGCTCGATTTTAGATTGATGGTCCGAAAGCCAACCAAAATTCGCTTCAGCAACCCCACTCTCGAGCTGACTCTAGCATTGATCCAGAATGTGAATGAAAATTAGGCCTCGCACTGCTGCAGGGCCTGGTATTTGACTTATGCCAGGACGTGGATGACCTTCGGTTTCGCCTGGAGATCTTGGATGGCAAGGCCTCTCAATTCCTGCATTTTCTTTCAACAATGCATGGTGCTCTTCACCCTCCAACAGAGGCAACCCAAGCAGTAGGATCTACGACTCCAGTATTGGCACCAACTCCCCCAATGGAGACTTCGGACCATGCCGAGCCAGACCAAGAGGAAAATGTGCCTCCATCCCAGCCGGAGGATGCTATGCAAGAGGAGAACATGCCAACACAGTCGGAGGATGCCATGTAACTGGACAGGACATCAGTCAAGGAGGAGCCAACTCCTCTCGGGGACTCGAAAATCGACGCCTTCTTCCTGGACGCGTGGCCGCATTACAACCCCTATCAGTGATATGCCCAAGTGTCTTTGTTACTTCGTTATGTGCATGGCCAACTTTTTCTGGCCACCTTTTCTGCAAATGTCTATGGTTATTATAGTTAGAACGATTATGTTTATAATTTTCACTATTGTAATGGCCACCGTTAGCGGCCAATTTTTTTTGACTCTCTTCACGTCAGTAGAAGACTAAGACTTAATCTATGAAGTGGTTCGGCTCACTGAGCTGGTTTCTCCTCATGGGTAGCTCATTGTTTACAGCCTGAAACTATGGAATTTTTTGTAGTCTTTGATTTTTATATACTTTTATATACAATCTTACTTAAAAAAATAAAAAAAATCTTTAATAATTAATGTAATGATTAAAACCATCTCATATTATGTAATTAATGATCAAAATCATCTAAAATTATGTTTATAAAATGATTTCATATATAAGTATTTTTTATTTTACATACTCAAACAAGAATTAATTGATATGTATTAGAGTATAACATGTTATATTTGTCTATCTTCTTGATAATTGTTTTTTTCTTTAAGGATAATTTTTTTTTCTCTAAGGATACTTTTATAAGTAAATGGTTTATGAACTCAACAATAATAAAGGTTATCTTGGGGGTCATTGAGTTCCTAAATTTTTTGTTGAGTTATGCTAACTTTCCCTACATTATTACTCATCTTTGTTTACCTATTGGTTTCCTTCCAACTCATCTCCATATGGTCACCTTCTTGTTCAATGTCTATTATGTTACATCAAACAATTCTTAGTGACTATAAGACCTATAAAAACTATCTCAAGTAGACCTCCATTCAATAGGACTTACTCGGATTAATGTCACCTAGTGTATCTCATCCCTAATTTGAAGCAAGTAGTTGTGGGGTGATGGGAGCTGTCATCTTAATTCAACCCCTATTTGTCTCACATGACTTGTACTTAACACTAGACCTTTCCCTACACATCCCCAACTTTGCAGACTCTACATACCTTCAATATCCTTTGTGTCATAAATAATTCAATGACTTACACTTATGGTAAATATTTTTTTTTATACATTCATTAACTCACTCTATATGAAATCAATCGCATTATTCAACTTGTTGTTCAATATGTAGCCCTATAAATTTCTTCATACACGCACTTGTTTAATTAGGTTATACTTTTTTACGGTTTCTAAATCTTTTTTTCTCTACATTCATTAGTCATTGTCCATGGTACAACCTTATAAGATTTATATACAATGGATATAGATTTGTCACAACCTTTCAAATCTATTAAAACCATTTGTTACAACCTTATAAGATTGATATACAATGGATATACTCATTGGTCATTGGTCAACGACATTTGTTCCACTCCCTGGTCATCACCCTTCCCTTTCCTCCACTACCTAGATTGATATACAATGGATATACTCATTGGTCATTGGTCAACGACATTTGTTCCACTCCTAGGTCATCACCCTTCCTTTTCCTCAACTGCCTCCCTGCTATGTTCTTCCCTTGCACCATTTGTTGATGATGCCTCGTGAAAGAGCCCACTGTCGTCGTACCGCTTTGACTAGAGCCTCCATGACTAGAGGTTGTGGATCTACCATTGGTGACCAATGAGTATTTCAATAGAGGGTATATCCATTTCAACAAGTATGAGTAACAAATGGTTTTCAAATACTAGTGAGAAAAATTGGTAGTTATTTATATTACAAAATAAATTAATAATTTTTTTTATTATTCTTATGATTATTAAATGATTTATATTTCCATTAGTATGCAACAGATATACCTTGCATTTAAAAAAAAAACCACATAGAACACAAACCTTAAAGTATCATTAATTGTGAAAAAACCCAAATAAGAAAGAAATAAATACATAAACAATTAGGCCATAATGCTAGAATAAGTAGAATGATCATTATATTGTAGGAATCAAAACCATGTTAAGAGAAGGGTCTTTGTCCTTGGGAAGTGGCCGTCATCCATTGTTTCCTTCCTCGGGTTTATAAGGACACTCTAGTTCATAAATGGGCAGATGAGTAGTAGAAAATTTGTCCACCCAAAGGACCTTTAGGGTTCTTGTTAGGGTAAAACTCCTTCACCTCTCTTGCTACTCTCTTACAACTTATCCTTCCCTATATGAGATTTATCGATGACTTAAAGCTTAGGAGTGTGTGGCTTGGGAAAGAGAGTTCCCTTCCTTTTCCATTGACAATGCACTCATGGTGTATGGAGCATTAATCTAGGAATCCATTAACTCACATAGGTGGGATACTTCCTTCTCCACATTTTGCATCTACCCTTGGATCTATAAAAGTATATGGAACAAATTAGAGACCTCTCTTTCTAGGAAAAACTAGGTTTCTATTGAGAATTGGTGGATAAACATTCATATTTTGTTTTCCCAGTATGATCTGAGATATCAAGTATAATTCAATGCCATGTTCAGTGAACATTTATGGTTCAAGGGAGATAATCTCCTACTCGGGCCGTATTTTGAGTAATATTAGAAACCTTTGAGAAGGCTTTTATCCTTGAAGGGTTTTCATGGCCAATATTGATGGTCTAGAGGGAATGACATTCTATCATCTTGTTTTCCATTGTAGAAGCCAACTATCCTTCATTCCTGAGATCCACAAACATTGTGTCCTCAAATATAATGTAGTATAGTTATTATGTGTGTAACTAGTAAATTGTGACTTGGATTTATTTTTGGGTGAAACTATGACCATGCCTCCACCATTGATATTGTTAATATTAGTATTGTTTGGTTCTTCTAATAGTTTTCCTGAATCCTCATGATAATCACATAACGCTCTCTCACTTGTGATATATTTTGTAGGTTTAACTTTATAAAATTTTGGTTTTGTTTCATTATGCAATCAATATCCATCATTCCTTATAATAATATAAAAAGTAATAAATCCATTCATATCTTCTCATTTCAAGATAACAACAACAAAAACAACAATAATCATCTAATTTTAAGATCATGTCCAAGTCAGACACCAAATTGGTATATGAGACTCCCTTGTTTGTGGGACAAGGGACCCCCTCCACATAGTGATACAACAAATTGGTGTATGAGACCCCCTTGTTTGTGGGACAAGATACCCCCGGTGTGCAACTATATGACTACTAAATTTTATAGAGGTATACATACCCTACCCCTTTGAATTTGAACTTGTAACCTCTTAAGAGGAAACACATGAAAAATAAAACCACTCTAAATTTCATGATAAATATCAAAATATGTTACCATTGGCTCTAGACACACTCTCTCTAAGGAAAAGAATAAAATTTCTATATATATAAAAAAACAATCTATTTAAAAATAACAAAATGAATCGATTAGGTTTTTTTTGTAAGTTAGCATCTTATATTACCATAAATGTATGAAAATATACATGACAACATAGACCAGTCGGCTAGGTTGCCAAAAATGGAAACCAACTGTTGTTGATGAAGTTTACTGTCTAAATTAACTGTCCAAAAAATTGAGTGTACTAGGCTAAGAGAAGCAAAACTGGTTGTGTTGTGTGCAATCCAAAACCAAAAAATTATACTAACAATTACATATAGAGTGCAAGTATGCACAAATCTAATGGCATGTAATAAATGATTATTTCTCATGAGGAGGCATGTAATAAATCATGGGTGTTGTTCGAAGTCGATGTCGGAGGCATGGGAATGGGGATCACCAAATCGTGAGCCCTGACAACTGAAACCAGAGGCACATCACTGAAGTGGCCGAGTTGAGCTACCATCCAGGAGAGTCGAATATGCATCCATTCCAAGAAAAATTTCATATCCTCCAATGCTCGACGCATGTCAAACATAAGGTCGAGAAGGTTTGTAGTGGGAGGGAAGCAAGTAGTAGGCTCCAGGGGAGAACTGGGTGGAGTGGGGAAAGGTAGGGTGGGAGGGGAAGGACTGCAGAGGCATCGAATAGAGATGAATGATAGAGGGACACCTGCTGTAGGAAAAAACAAAGGAGGAGAGGAACCAGGAGGGAAGAAAGCAGACGGATCTGTGGTGTCCAACTCCTCATCGATGAAGCATCCCCAAGGGGAGCTCAACAAGCAACCCCAATTTTGTTTGTTTCTTTTTATTTCTTCCATAGGTTTGTAATTGGTTTCATTTTTGTGTGCATCCACCTACAAAGTAGTCATGGATACTTACTTGACATAAATTAATTTTTAGTTAACTTTAATTTTATAAAATAAAACAATATGATAGGAGATGGATTATAAATACTATATTTATGTTAAAATTATATATATAAATTAAATTTTATTACATATTTTTTTATTTGAGAGAATGTGTTTAAGTATAATGCCCTCTACCAATGCTATTCATGTTATTGTATAATGCAATCGTTGTACATGATGTGCAATGCCCTCTACCATTGTTATTAATGTTATTTTTTCTTATGTGATTTTCGTAATGTGATATATTGTTTTTTCTTATTTGATTGTCCTAATGAGATATATAGTATTAATGAGTTTAAAAAAATATTTATGTCAAAGGTATCTTTATGGATATGTTTTGTAAAAAACCTACTAACTAGTTGATAGGTTTTCTAAAATCATCATTTCTAAACCACTTTATGTCCAACCTTTAGAAACCACCTTATACCCAAACCGGTCAACAAACAAAACTTGTCAACCAATACCTTTACATCCTTTTCTCTCCACATGTCCCCCTCCTTTGTTATTCGTTGGATTAACATCTCGATACCACACCTCTATCCACCGGATACCACTCCATTGTTGAGCAGTTCATTGTGCCCTTCAAAATAGATTTCCCATATCTAATCAGATACGGATTTTCCCCACCGCCTCATATTTTTCCACCGCCTGCCATGCGCATTAACCTATTCTTCAACCTTGCCCTCCCCCTCGACTTTCTCTTCAGTGGAAGTAATTTCCTCTAGCTGTCGGTCTTTTAAATATACTCTTTGTGACTTCGACATAGGAAGGCAAAAGAAAAATTCTCTGTAAGGTCGACAGAAGACAACAAGATCACAAAAAATGGATTCGTAGCCTGCAGTCTTAGTGATCACGGACTCCGTAACCCTCCATGCAGCCATCGTTAGTTGGGGCCTTAAAAAATTTCAAGTTAAAGTCGAGATTTGCATGCTATTACACAGGCATATCGGTTAGGTTTGTCGGGAATTCCTTTATATATTTTTTTTCAAATTCTCTTTTTTTTGTTTGTTTTGGCATTCTTGGATATTTATATGGATTGATCTGTTGTAGAGGGGAAATTAAATTTGAAATCCTTGTCTCTGGATGCGGTCGTAATGATCTCTGGACTCCACAGGCAACGATGGTTGTTGGAGCTCGCGAGGGTTCTCAGACCGGGCAGGATTATCGTCCTTCAAAACCCTAATTCCGCAAATGATGTACGTGCCTCCAATTCTTTTGAATTTTTCAAGGCTTTTTCTATGCATTCATGGGGTGGTTTCATGAGAAGTCTATGGATTTTTTTAGGATGTTAAAGAAACCCTATCTTCCCTAGAACACATTCTTCTGTTGGTGGTATTTGTACTTTCGGAGGGCGCCGACGACAGTATCGATGGGCTTGGGCCATTGGCGGTGAAGGGTTGAAACCCTGCTTGGGAGACATGATCTTCATTTAAGGTTAAGAAGAAGGTCACGCAAAAGCCGACTAATGTGGTAATGTTTGATATACCAGCCTTTAAGGTTCAATTAGGGGATGACCTTGACGATCTCATCGATGAGGACAGTTTGCTTACAGAGGAGGATTTGAAGAATCCCGACTTGGCACCAGGTGGCTTTGATTTTTGAACAATACTCTCCACAAATGATGTATTTTTTTCTTCTAGCATTTCGGTTGATGATTCTTCATTGGCAAATGATTCTTCAGCGTTTTCCCCTGCTTTCATTTCAACATCCGCCCTTTCGGTAGAAGCTTCGGCTACAAACACTTTTTCAGTGGGATCAGCTTCATCGCTCACTTGGGCAGCCTCCTCCTCAGATTCCGGTGAGGTAGATTTTTCCTCAGGCTCTGAGGCAGGGGTGATTACACTTAATTCCTCTACATAATCCTTACCTGGGGTGGGGCTTTCATCCATTATTTTTTCTATGGTAGGAACCTTTTCAGTAGGACTGGAGAAAGGATCTTCTTCGTTGAAGGCCTTTTCAGTCGTGGGTTCAATTTAGGTAAGTTTCATAGTTTCCTCTACAACTTTCACATGTTCTTCACTTGCAACCGTTCCAACGGGCGTATAGAGTGCCGAAGGTCACCTCTAGGTTCTCATGGTTGTCCAAAAGGATGATTCCGACGGCCATGGCCACGCACAGGCCGAATGAAAGGTTGATTCCGACTTCCATGGCCACGCACAGGTCGAACGAGTGTGCAAGTGCCACTGCCACTAGAAAGGACAGGGTGGTGGAATTGTTGACAGTGAGCTTCACTGAAAAAATAGAAACGGAAATGCCATTATAATCGGAACCAGAAAACGATATCTTTGTTGGCGTAGATGAAGATGAACACGGAGAAGAACTCGGCCAATGCGAACCTAAGAGAGTCTGGCTAGGTGGCCTTCTCAGGAAACTCGATGTTTATGGGATTCGATCACTGGTATCCTAGCTGCTAACAAATGGGTGTATAGACTCTTGAAGATTTGAATGAAGAAACTGGCTCAATTGGGTGTATCTAATCTTGAAGATTTGAATGAAGAAACTAGCTCGTTGATGATAATGATATGATAATATGGAGGGAGTTCGATAGTTTTGTGACTGAAAAGTGGACACCTCCCTATCCACATGTGGCTGCACGGCCCACCCTGTGGTAATAACATGTAACTTCCCGTCAATTTAGTTCAATCTTATTTCTTAAGTTGGATGTTGTTCCAAGTTTGTATAGAGGCTGAAAATCGAAAAAATACTCGGAGGAGAGATTTAACGACTAAAGTGTGATAAACGCCTCTACCTCTAATACTTCACAATCTTTTTTGGATCTGACCTCTAATACTTCATAATATTGTTTGGATCTGATCCATTGAACAATGCATTTACATGGGTATATGCCATTCAATTTTCTTTTTAAATTATAAACTAATACTTCATAATATTGTTTGGATCTTAAATTATAAACCAATACTTCATAATATTGTTTGGATCTGATCCATTGAACAATGCATTTACATGGGTATATGCCATTCAATTTTCTTTTTAAATTATAAACCAGGTAGAACATAGAACATAATTGCATTAACCTACTTAATTATCGCTATTAAGTTTTCTCCAATTTTCTTGTTTTCCAATCCATCTCCAACCTACTTAATTATTGCTATTGAGTTTCCCCCAATTTTCTTGCTTTCCAATCCATCTCCGCAAGACCATATTGTTTGTTTATTTGAATATAAAAGAGGAGGGAAATACGACCTTGTACGTTCTTAATGAAGTGAGCCACTAGCTTGCTACATAGTAAAAAGTGTGTTCTCCAATATAAAAATATTAAATTGTGTGTTTCAGTCCAACTACCCTTCAAACATTTTTTTTACAATGTGTGGAGCATATTGCTGCGGGGAGTTCATCTGAAACCCCATTTGAAAAACATTATATTGTTTATTGACTCAGAACCGATGAATTTCATATTTGAGATGGCATAGGTTATTTCATAGTTCTGACGAGATGTTTGCATTAAGTAATAGTAAAAAGTGTGTTCTCCAATATAAAAATATTAAATTGTGTGTTTCAGTCCAACTACCCTTCAAACATTTTTTTTTACAATGTGTGGAGCATATTGCTGCGGGGAGTTCATCTGAAACCCCATTTGAAAAACATTATATTGTTTATTGACTCAGAACCGATGAATTTCATATTTGAGATGGCATAGGTTATTTCATAGTTTTGACGAGATGTTTGCATTAAGTATAAGATATTTATGTGAGTTTAACAAGATTAGATTGAAATTTGAATTAATTTACAAATGCTTTTGTGGAATGAGTTGAGTTAAGGATCACTCTTCTACATTTCATCTTTTTCACTAAATTATAAATATAAATTAATTATAAATATAAATTAATGAACATTAAATTACAAATTATAAATTAATAAAAGTTAAATTATTTTATTTTACAAAATGTTTTTGTAATTAAAATTTCAAATATGTAGAATGTGGTAGTGAAAAGGATTGTAATTAAAATTTTAAATATGTAGAATGTGGTAGTGAAAAAGATTGTTGAATTCGTATGAGCTACTTAATAATATTAATAATAATATTTATACACTAATAATATTAATGTTTTGTCACCAAAGCACAATCCTCAAAGTAACGAGGAAGCAAATCACAATTCATTGGTTACCCTTCTTAATTGATTAAGCTATTCATTTAAAATGTAAGCAATTATAAATTGTCTTTGTTGACTTGTTGACTTATTTGACTTATTGAAAAAAGTGTTTCATTAATTTTTTTTCCTATTTAATATATATTAAAATAATCCATCAATTGTCAAAACTAAATAATCTTGCTTAGTCTTTTTTTCCTATTTAATATATATTAAAATAATCGTTTAAATAATGTTGTTTAAATAATGTTGTGGAGTGAGGAAAAATGTTTAACTACTTTTATTTTATATTTGATATTTAATAAGATGGAAAAGATGAAAAATATATTTGTTTTAATTGAATTGAGATGTTGATATAATATTAGTTTAAATTATTTCATTTTAATTTTAAGATAAAAATGTTAATTATATTTTTAATAAAACTTTTAAACTATTATATTATTAACACTTTGTTTATTTTTGAAATTTTATGAGATTAATTTTTTCTCTAAAAATATTTGGATCTTCAGTGTAAGTAACTTTTTTTTTTTTCTAAAATGTGTCATTTCTGATTTTTGGAAAATTTTCAATTAATTTCAATTTGATAAATTTGCATGGTTCCTTATTTACTTTCTCATTCTTTACACTAGAATTGTGTCTTCTTTTAACTTTATGCCAACTTTAATGATAAAGTCTTTTAACTTTTGTTTCCTTTTTAAGATAATGGTAGCATTTTTCATTCATAAATTTGTCATATTTTTTTGGTATTGTAAATTTGTCATATTTATCTAGGGTATTGGCTTTCAAAATCTTTAAAGTATCAATTTTCATCAATAAAACACATTTTTATGTGGATATGTTGTTTTGATTTTCATATTTTAAAATATTTAGAAGATAATCATTTTCGTTCTTATTAGTGACGAATTTTCCTTATGGGTATGTAGTTCTGAGGGGCCTATAGTTGATATTGGAATCCATTTATGAAATGAATGGTCTCCTCTTAAAAATAAGTGAAAGTAAGAACATACATTACATAATGAACACCAACAACCTTCCCACCACAATCTGACCCACATTGGTCTATAAGATTATAAGATTCCAGACACGAGGAGATCTTTCAAGTCTGATGATTGGTTATCACCACTTGGAAATTACACACTATTCATAACTTCAAATTGTTTGGAATATTTACACTTGTCATGTCAAGTGTATATTTGTTTTAGAAAACAAATGGATGCACAATTCATTGACTAGTACAATATTAGTGCACCTCCTTGATTTTATCTAATAAAAAAAATGCATGAGTTATCCTTTATCTTGTGTATTAGTGAATGTAGAAAAGAAACAAACTACCCTTCTATATCACTCATGTTCCAAGTTGGTGGTAATGCAACATATCACATTGTATGTGTAGTTTGTGAAATATAAGCCTCACATTTCATTTTTGTGTGTGGATTAGATGTAAGATGCAAGCCATTCAACTAAGAAATGAATGCATCTTTCATGTTCTAGACCGTTGTCGATTACATTTGTTGCCTTGAAATGTTGCATCTTTGTGTTTTTTGTTTATCGCTTGAAAATTTTGATTTTTTTCAATGAGGAAAATGTTCAAGAAAGCATAATAGACCATTTGCAAACTACTTCAAGAAGATGGGTGTTTTCATAGAGACAATCGACAATTGTACGAGCAAAAGTTATAGTGGTCATGAAATGGACATAATTGTACTTCTCAATAGGAGTTGCAATTCCAGGTAGTTTGTATGGTGTCAACATAATTGATAATACAAATGGAACTAAAGAAGATAGATAAGTATTTTTGGGTTTTTGTCGAGTATATTATATTTTTCCATTTTAAAAGGAAGTTAGTTGATAGTTATTTTAGGAGAAATCATTGACAAACTACTGACCACATCTTCACCTTAACTTCTATCATTGAAAAAGCCAACGCTAAAAGGTACAAAGCCAAAATTCTTAAGGTGTTAATGTTTTTATCATTTACTAAATTTGTTTGTATTACATTTGTTTGTCCTCCATATGTCCTGAAGTTTCTTACAGTGTTCATGTTGGTCTCCAATTATCACACTTTTCTTAATATATTTACTACATATTGATATATTATGTTTTATTGATTTAAGATCTTCCAAAAAACATGTACTTATTCTACTGTACTTATTCTACTGCCATTCCAAAATGCTATGCCATTACAAAACAATTAAACACAACAATTTACTTACATAAAACCTCTATTTTATCATACACCACAATTTACTTACATAAAACTTCTATTTTATCATTTTTCTTACTTTTCTTAATCGCACCTTTGTATTACTTAGACATTCTCATTCGCCCACTTAGAAAATATACTAGTTTAAAATATAAAATTGAAATAATGTTAATGAATTTAATATAATATTTTAAAATATAAAATTAGACTATAATTTGATTTTATATGGAAAATTAAGTATATTTTATAATGTAATGTAATAGTAATATAAGTGAGTCCAATATAAATCTATGTTATCTTCTTTACAGATATTTTTTTATGATTATGTGTAACGATTCAGTCACATATTAAGCTATTTTCTAAGATATTTTGTTTTTGGAGAGTCTTTCGTTTCTTGTATGATATCATAAGAAGTCGTAAAAGAAGAATGTTTTAATTGCATATTGGTTATTTTGTTTTAAAGATAATGCCACTCGCTTCCGTTTGCTGAGAGAATATTGGAAGTTCTGGCCAGTGGTGGGTTTGTTTGTCACTTTGACTCGGCGGATTGCTTGCACGACGTACACGTCCAAGTTGGGAGGAAAAAAAAAAAGAGTGGGTTAAATCGGAGTAATTTTTTTCATCGAGTTATTTTTCAGTTGGTTTTTAGATTTTTAAATTTTTGAATAATCCAGAATTTTGATATATTTTCTGACTATATGATTTGGTGGTTTAAAATGAGATAAAATCCTTAAAATAAATTTTTGAAATACATCAAATTTTTAATCCAGGAGAAACTCACATTACCCCTGGAAATCTGGCTCAGAAGAATACCAAAGATACTGATTATAAATCACGTCATTAATTTATTCGTGGAGGGCCAATTATTATGAAAACGGTATGTTTTTAAAGCAATATCGCATCGGAGCAAAGCCACACTTAATGGGGTGGATAGGGGAGATGTCCCATTCCAATCCAAAAGCGCATAAAGCAGATAATCTTACATGATTCATCCATTGCAGATTTCAGTGCAAATGCATATCCACATGATTGCGCGCA
>ML804641.1:53796-72395 GCA_009831015.1 Picea engelmannii | reverse complement strand
ATCAAAATCTCATTCATTGATTAGAGAGGACGACGAAGAATATGCCAGCATCTTCAATTGCCAACCCTAAGATTGAAATTTATGATTAAAAGGTGATTAATTGTGCCCATTGTCAATAGGTATACGCCTTTCGGCGTAATTAAATTTCAATTTCACATTATTTAAATTATTAAATCCTATTTTTAGTTTAAAAATATGTTTGTGCATTTAGTTTTTCCTTGAATAACTATTAATCATTCTACTTAGGAGTATGCTAACTAGGGAGCAATCTTCCTCCTGACTGTCCTTAATCCGGTAAGCCTCTTGAGAGTGGTGGTTTGATGCATTTATTTATTGACTCACTCATATGGAAGTGAGTTAATAAATTCATTATTCTCTTTCTTTACTGGGAACTCTGACTTAAGTTCAACGAAGACTAACAACTTATTGGATTTGGCAGAAGAACAACCATTTGTTTGTTGTACTTCCCTCCAATTATTCACCAAGTCAAAACATACTAAAAAGGGTTAACGTTAGCGATGAAAGTCATTTTGCGCAATAGAATATAATGTCAGAGATGTTGAACAACATGAAATGTTGCTAAGGCTAGTTTTTCGATGTGTGAATACTTTAATTCAGGGGCTACCAAGGTGCGACTTAAATAATATATGACATGCTCTTGGATCTTATCATCCTCTTGAACTAAGACCATGTCGATCAAATATTCAGTTGTCGCCATATACAATAGGGAATCTCTATTATAATCTAGGGGGATAAGTAGGGGAGTCAAAACTAGATCTTTTTTCAATGCATCAAAAGAATGTTATGTTGACTCATCCCAATAAAATGGAACCCCCTTCTTCAATAGGTGCATACATCCTTTTGTGATATCAACATAGTTCGATACAAAACGCTGAATGAAATTTTCCTTTCCTTGTAGGCTCTGAAGATGACGCTCTATGGATGGGGGAGGAAACTGTGTTATTACCTCAACCTTCAAAGGGTCAACCATGATCCCTTTAGTTGAAACAATAAAACCCAAGAGACACCTTGAAGTTACAAAAAATATGTACTTAAGTGGATTCAAGCAAATTCGACAGTGACAACATCTCTCGAAGAAAAGGAGGAGGTGTAACAAATGCTGCACTCTCTTGTGAGAATGAGTTGTAAGATCACCCAAATAAGCCTCCACTATGTGCTTAAGATTATGGAAAGCAAACAACATGACCCATTGAAAAGTGGCTCCAACATTTTTTAGGCCAAAGGTCGTCTTTTTGTATGCAAAGGTTCACCAAGGACAAATAAAAGTTGTCTTATGTTGGTCCTCCAGACAGATATGTATATGATTATAACTAGAAAATCCATCCATGAAAGAGAAAATTTCACTTCATGTGCATTCATCAAGAATTTGATTGATAAATGACATAGGGAAGTTATCCTTAGGATAAGCTTTATTCAAATCTCGTAAATACATTCATACTTGAATTATACCCTGTTTATTATCCACTGGAATGGGATTGGATACCCATTATATCAATGGGATTGGATAGATAAATCCTACTTTGAGCAATTTTTCTACCTCAACTTTGATCGTTGCTTCTTTTCTCGGGTTAACTAGTCATAGTTTATGTTGAATAGTTTTAGCATTTTCATGGGTTCAAATCTCATGTTTGAAAATTTGAGGATCTATGCCAAGAATTTCCTCATATGACCAAGTGAAAACATCATGAAATTCCTTGAAAAGTGTTGTATACTAACGAATTTCATCTTGAGAGTAGTTTTCCTTGATAAATGCATTTTCTATAACATCACGGGTCTTATAAATGTTGATCAGAATGGTCTCCAATATATTCACCATATTCCCCTTGGCATAGACATTGTGCTTTGCTAAGGGGTTCATCATCTGACCAACATTTCTACTCATGGCTGACCTAAATTCTTCTCTTTCCACATGACTGATCTTGGGGAGGAAATACGATCGATGATGCAAATCCTCCCATGGCCTTTTTGACCTAGTCATTGACTCTATAATAGCTTCATTCGAAGGCAATATGATATCAAGACAATCTTGGGAAGTTGAAGAATTCTAATCCGTGATGGGCTCTAGAAAATAATCGTCCTCCTTTGTCCATGAAGGAGTTTGATTTGAGTCTGCAATGGCTTGTTGTATAGCTTGGTAAGAGACCTTAACTATAGACAGTGGCATAGCCATCCCAACATGTGTGTGAGCTTCTACCAATTCACATGATGAGGGTAACACCCATGGATATTGCAGATAGGATGTTATGAATGAAGCAACTCGTGTAATGGAAGCCTGTGGACTCTACTTTTGATAGACACATGGGGTGGCACGAATATAAGACAACGATACTCTCAGTTTTCGACTTATAATTTTCGATCCATGGGACTTTGGATGCTAGATTTTACGTGAATCTAGAGCGATTAAAATCCATATGAATGATAGTTACAATCCTTCCCTCATGGGGAAAACGTAAAATTTGAAATATCGATGAGATGATGACCATTATCACATAAGTCCAACTCCTTCCCAATAACAAATTATAGTTGAGCAACACATCAACTACCTCTACTTCGATGGAAATGAAATTTCCTCCTAACTAGACCAAAAAAGAGGAAATGAGCTTGTGTCATCTAAACTAACGTCTGTAAAAAAAGGTTAACAAAGTGGGAGAAGATGTAAGTTTTGGAGAGCCAATAGCTTTCCAACAGGACAAAGACATGACACATATCGAATCTCCTTCGTCAACTAAAGTCCTCCTAATCACATGTTTTGAGGGTACAACGTTTTTCTAGAAGGATACATGATAAGTAAGGTGAGGATTCACATCAATAGCATCAAAATTCATAGTGAGATCGATGGAAAAATATGTCATTCCAATCATGGATAACAATGCAATGCGTTGCACAAGGCAACATGAAGCACCTCTAAAGAAGACATCACACATGGCATTTAAGATAAATCCACAACAATGGAATAGTTGGGTGCAACTTGAGAATTAGGTTTGTGCAACTCTCTTTTATACACACCTTTCGGTATGCATGAAATCATTTCCTTTTTAGGTTTCTCTATGTGGAGAGGTCCCTGAGGATCCAAAGTTTCTTTACTTTTCAATGTCGACTCTGGATTATTGTAATCATGATCTCTATTTGACAAGTATACCTCCTCTACTTTCGTATGATTTACCATATTAAAAAATGAAAAATATTTGTGTGATAGAGGTGCACTCGAAGTGCCCCCTTGAGGATTGGATGTGCAAGAGCCAACCTACAAATTTGTCCTTGCGGAATTTTTTTTTCAATACAGAGGGTTGTTGTTGTTGTTGCAAATTTATCAGGCATTGGGATTCTTCCATCTATGGGAATCGATGAGTAAGGTGATCATCCTCAAAAATCTTGCATGTTTATTTCACCCACCTTTTCATTCTTTACCTCCCAACATTCTTATTAGCCTTTTTATCATTTGCCCCACTACCCTGCTTTCCCTCTCCTTTCTTCTGAGTTGTTGAGGACCCTTTTGTAACACCTCGTTCGTTACGACTACAAGCAAAGAAAAAATGCATTTTTTTTTTTGTTTTTGGGCAAGAAGGTGATGACGACAACAGTTTAACCACACCATTGACGAAGAATGCAAGCACACAGTCCAGGAAATAGGCTATTAGGACTCCCCACACTGGCACAAGAGAAACTGGGTGAAACGTGCGTAGACAACAAGGAGAAAATGATTCCTTCCCTATGCAAACCCGACCACGCCTACCAACTAAGGGACAACATTCCCCTCCCGACACCACGACCTTTATGAACAAGGACTAGAACCTCAAGGCGTGCAAACCAAACACATGAATGCGTTCAACCCATGCGCCAAAATCAAACTGACAACACTCAACAACATTCACATGGAAGGCATCGACTCCGGCCAAGTTATCATTCGTCGCTATCCAATAGGGCGCACCATGATCCCCTCATTAGAAGTCATGATGTCCCCGGGTGATAGACACGTCTATAACCCTGGTGCTACACATCCTATCTGGACCAAGGACTCTGGATAAATCTGACATGCTAGGAGCCAAAAAATGATAAGAAGGCTACACACAAACCCTAAGCAACGGGTCGCCCCGACGCGAGATGACTACAATCAAAGGAAAATCTCAAGCTATTACCTGACTTCGCCAACAACCTGTACCATAACTGATAAACCATAAGTCTAAGTGCGAAGGTTGAAATGTTTCCAAGCTACTAAGGTTAGAGATGTTATCATAACACGCACTAAGAAATGCACTTAACCAAAACAATACGCTTATCAACCATTAAAAACTATCCATTAAAATAAGTGATCTACCTAACATTTTAAGGTGCTCCACGCTGCTTAAAAGAAAAGGGATCAACATATTGTCTAGAAGGGATAATCCTGAATGTGATCGATGTATATTACTAAATCCACCTCAATGCTATCCTTTATGCCATTTTACGTTGTTATGTGGCGGTGAATAAAAGCCAAAAGATGTTAATCAAAGAAATTTTAATGCTACCTTGTTGTTTATGAATAAGGGTAACCTTGATGTTAATCAATGAGAATTAATGCTATTAAGAGCACTATCTAAATCAAGCTATACATTACATAAAAACTAAGATATACCTTACGATCTATAAATGCCATATACTTCAAGCTACCCGTTACAAGAAATTCGCTATACATTCAATGAGATTAATGCCTTATAAATCAAGCTATACATTCAATGAGAAGACTTGATGCCACACCCATTCGATGAGATTTACTTCCGTGTGAATTCAATGAGATTTACTGCCATATTCGTTAATAAGATTTAATGCCATGAACATTCAATACTATTTATTGCCACATGCTTTCAATGAGATTAATTCCATACTGGGTTAATGGGATTTAATGCCATGAACATTCAATATTATTTACTGCCACATGATTTCAATGAGATTAATGCCATACTCGGTTAATGGGATTTAATGCCATGAACATTCAATATTATTTACTGCCACATGCTTTCAATGAGATTAATGCCATACTCGATAATGGGGTTTAATGCCATATACATTCACGCTATACATTACGTTACCGACAAAGGGTAGGGTTGTCAAGACAAGGCTAGCAAGAGATAGGAAGACACAGCGATAAGTGGCAAGTCGCCCAACAAAATAAAAACAGAGCAGACTTAATAAGTTGGCAAATCGCCAGATATACACCAGGAAATGATTAGGTCTTTCAAGATGGCAAACACCCAAAAAATAAAAATGAATGTAGACTTTATAAGTTTGGAAAATTACCAGTTATACACAGGCCACGATTTCTGTCTTTAAAGATTACAAACTTCCAACAAATAAAAACGCATGTAGACTTCATAATTTCGACAATTTCCAGTTATACATAGGCCACGATTTCGATCTTTAAAGATGGAAAATGCCTAACAATAAAAACGAATGCATACTTCATAAGTTCAACAATTTTCCAGTTATACACAGGCCACGATTTCGGTCTTTAAAGACAAGAAACTCCCAACAATAAAAATGAATGCATACTTCATAAGTTTGACAATTTGCCAGTTATACACAGGCCACGATTTTGGTCTTTGAAGATGGAAAACGCCCAACAAATAAAAAAGAATTCATATTTCATAAGTTCGACAATTTGCCAGTTATAAACAGGGCATGATTTAGGTCTTTAAAGATGGAAAACACCCAACAAACAAAAACGAATGCAGACTTCATAAGTTCGACAAATCGCCAGTTCTACACCAGGTAACGATTTCAGTCTTTAAGGATGGAAATGCCCAACAATTAAAAACGAAAGCATACTCCATAAGTTTGGCAAATTTCCAGTTATACATAGGCCACAATTTTGGTCTTTAAAGATGGCAAACGCCATGCAAATAAAAACGAATGCATACTTCATAAGTTTGACGAATTTCCAGTTATACACTAGGAAATGAGGTCAGCCCTTAAAGATGGAAAACGCCCGATTAACAAGGGAAACACAAAGTCCCAACCAGTGACCAAACACAATCTTAATAAGCAACGTTTTCAGTATTAATATAGGCAAATCGACAAAACAACCAAGGGCAAGCATAGTCACAACCAGTGAAAATCCAACAAGAAGTAAAAACGCAGAGTTTAACAAAAAAAAACTTTGCCATCAACCAATAAATTACACGGCTAATTAAACACATCAAGGCGCAAGACCAACATTCAGCCAAGGAAAACAATAGAGGTAGATGGTTGACAGGAACATCCTTCGCTCATCATCCATGCACAGAAAAGAAGGGCGTTGAGATCCATAGGTCTATTAACATCGAAGCAATGACCGTAGATTAGGATCCTAGACGACTACTCAGGCGAGGACTGATGAGCTAGGGATGAAAGGAAAAAACCACCATAAGGGTCACAATCAATACACCATAGGGAGGTCAAGTCACGTGGGGAAACAAAGGCCATGGGAGTCAATCAATCATCGAGCTAGGCTATGAAAAATTTCAGTCATCAACCTGGACCATCAGTTTACTTACCCAAATAAACATGGAGATCCAAATCATAAATCCTACAATAATCTACTATACAAAAATGAAGAAAACGTATTGTTGCCTGATCGCCTGCTCTGAGTGATGTCCCGAGTGCTCCGTGCAACTCCCACTTGCCGATCGACGATACTTCATCAGTACCTCCTAGTTAATGCTAGGGGTACTCTTCTTCCCCCTTAGCCCCCTGAGCCGCAAAGGGGCCACACATGCTAACCAGAGAATCCACTAGCTTCTAGCTCGCCTCGCAAGGCCGAGCTACAACTCCTCACCGAGCTGGGTATCCCAACTCCCACAAGCTAAGTCAGTCAAGTAGAGATTTATGCAACACAACGTTACACAAACAGAAAAATATCCTTCATCCTTATCCTCCCTTCATTATATAGAGTCTCGAAGTCCCTTACTTTCCTAAAATCTTATTTAATTAAAGTTTTAAAAATTAATTCCTAAAAATTTCTCCCCGTACAAGTGTCACCCATCCCTTTCATTCCTCCATAAATTAATTTCTTTAATTAATTAATAACCCTTATTTCCCTCACCCACCTAGAGTCACTCCTAGAATCGCTCCTAGGTGCCCCCAAATTCTCTTACAGGTTTTAATGACTTTCCCCATTATTAAATTGCTAGTTCAATTTTTAAATTAGAAAGTTCTTAATGGTAGATACCTTACTAAGTTTGACGTTTTTCTTTTTTCCCTTGTGTTTCCCTTTTCTTTTTATGTTTCCCTCTTTTCCTAGTTTCCTAAATATCTTAGATTTCCCTCTTTCCCTTTTTCATTTAGGACTCGAATTGGCAAGTGTAGAAATTAACCCCCTTTTTCCTTTTTCCCTTTTTAGTTAATAATTTTAAATTATCATAAAATAATAAAACAATTATTTCCCCTCTTTATAAAATTTTACCACAACATATTTTTATGAATCATTTAAATCGCTTACCCCCTTCTTGTTACAAGATTTAATGAAGGGTATAATTATTATTTATGTTGTTTTTATTTTTATTTTGTGTGTGTATATATATATATATTAAAGTAAAAATTTTACCACTAGCATAATTTAGACCTAGACCTTAAATTTTCGTGCTGGGCGACATTTTATTAGGGAAATTGTTTTAAAAATTCTTATCACGTCATTTGTCCTAAGGACATCTAGGTTCATTCATTTATCATTAACAACGGGATGTGCCCTTTAGGACACACTAGGTGCTCCAAGGGTGCCACTCACCTCATCTGTTCCCTTGTGTGACGTGCCCTTCAGGATGCACCACATGCTCCAAGGGTGCCACTCTCCTCTTCTGTTCGCTTGCACGACATGCCCTTCAGGACACACCACATGATCCAAGGGTGCCACTCGCCTCTTGACTGACTTGGTAGACATCAAAAACCCCTAGAGTCAATACTCCGCCAGGTGAAATTGTGGGAGACTAAGGGCCTCTAAGGAATAATGCCCTTGCCTTATTGTGCGCCCCTTAGTATCATCATGAGTGACTGTCACAGTCTACTCTCATGGCATCGTGGGTCCTCTCGAACTAGGTAAATGTTAACCTACAGTTCAAGCCACGGTGGGAGTGCTAGTAGGCTGTGGCAGGGTTGATGTCCACACCTCTCCCTCAACATCTATGGTAGTCGTGCGTGACCCCTCTACTCCACATGTGAGTTTGGTCGGCAAGCTATCATCAACCTGCATCATCAATGAATCATATCATAAATATATACATATCATATCATCTAATCAGATGCACTAATATAAAAAATAAAACAATCAAACCCCAATGGTTCATTCCCTGACTCGATCCAGAGTCCAAGGGTTTCCATCGATGCTTCTGCATCCTCGAGGTCCAAAATCCTGCACACTTAGGAAAATCGAGTCAATAGCACCTGTCTATGTCAATGCAGCATAATGACATGTCATCAATTCATGACACCTCATAATCGTGATCAAATGTTTAATAGTATAATAATCTGGATCACTTGTGAGAAAGTGTCCTGAAAGAATAAGTTCGTTCAGGGCGAGCAAGAGCGGGATGTTACATACACCCCCTCTTGGTCTAAACTTCATCCCGAAGTTTCATAGTATATAAGTGCCAAAATAATGTGTATCATAGTATCATAAGTCTATCTATCAAACAAAAAAGAAACTGCTGGCACATATCATATGCGTCCTCCCAGGTCGCAGAGTGTGGACTATAGCTGTCCCACTGGACCTTGAACTACTCTATAGTTTGACACCATAGCTGTTGAATGCGATGATCCAAGATGTGGATCGGCTCAACCATGAGTGCCCCCTCATCTGACACTCGCTAGGTGATCAAGTCAAAACATGTGTAGGATCACTAATCAAAATGACATGAAATACATCGTGCAAAACGCCTCAAGAATCAGGCAAGGCTAGTCAATAGGCCACGGGCCTCTCCTTTCCACAATCTCATAGGTTACCACGAACCTAGGAGATAGTTTATCCCCTTTTCCCAACTTGATCGAACTCTTATGCGGTTTCATCCACAAGAATACTCGATCGCCACATCGTAATTATGGTCGACAAGACGCGCATCGACATAACTCTTCTGTCAATCCTGTGCTTCCTTGATCCTTTGTCTTATAGTTTGCATTTAATATTCCAGTTCTTGTATTTCTTCCGATCCCACCAGGACCCTGTCCTCAAGCCGATCCCAACTAAAACTCTTCTAACACGGTCACATGTAAATAAACTCGAAAGGCGCCATATTATGAAATCTATCAGTGGAAAGAATTATTTTCAACACTTATGTTGGTCTGTCACATACATGCACAATATGTCTTCCAAGGACTGGTTCATTTGTTTGTTCTACCTGTCAATCTTCGGGTGATACGCAATACTAAGTTAAGTTGGGTTCCCAAGGCCTCTTGGAAACTAGTCCAAAATCATCTAGTAAACATCGATCCTTGATTAGATATAATCCTCTTAGGCATGCCACGCAGCCTTACAATCTCACTGCTAAAAACTTTATCTATGTCAGGTGCCTGATACGTTGTAAGCACAAAAACAAGGTGAGCACTCTTCGTCAGAGTGTCTACTACTACAAAAATCAAGTCATGTCTCCTTGCCATCAGTGGCAATCCAACAATAAAATCCATCGAAATAACCTCCCATTTCGATTCCGGAATAGCGTGTGGTTGTAGTAATCCTACTGGGTGTCTATGTTCAGCCTTTACCTAGTGACATTCTAGACATATGACCACATAGTTTACTATGTCTTCCTTCATTCCCTTCCAGAAGGATAAGGGTTTAAGGTCCACCCTCATCTTTGTGACTCTCGTCTAAGCCATGTAAACTTCTCTATGAGGCTCGCTTAGGATCAACATTCTCAACTCGTCATTCAGAGGTACATAAATTTGATTTTTAAACCTTAATAAAACATCGCTATCAAACAAAAATCCTTCAAATCTTGGTACCATCATTGTGTTTTTTTCGATAAAACACTTGACCTCTTTGTACCAGTCATTGTCACGCTGTAAATTTAGAATATTTTCACGTAGATTCATTTGAAGAGGTAGCACCGAAAATATACGTGGCCTCTGACTCAATGCATCTACCACTCGATTCATTGTTCCTTTTATGTAAGTAATCTCGAAGTCGTACTCACTAAGCAATTTCGACCAACGCCGTTGTCAAGCGTTCAGGTCTCTTTGTGTAAAGATGTGTTGTAGTCCACAGTGGTCAGTCTTTACTTCAAATTTTCATCCAACAAGGTAGTGTCCCCAAACCTTCAAGGCATATACTATGGCTAACAACTCCAAATCGTGCGTTGTGTAGTTCTCCTCATGCCTTCTCAGTTTCCTCAAGATGTAAGCGATCACTCGTCTGTCTTACATCAAGACTCTGCCTAAGCCTTCCTTGGATGCTTCAGTGCATACCAAGAAGTTCACATCCATGTCAGGGACCTGTAGTATCAGTGATGATGTCAAAAACTCGTTGAGCCTCCGAAATGCTTCCGCACATTTCTTGGTCCAAACAAACTTCTTGTTTTTCTTCTGCAATTCCGTGATCAGATTTTCTATCTTCGAAAATCCCTCGACAAACCGTCGATAGTATCCTGCTAAATCCATGAAGCTACGCACTTCCGGGACATTCATCGGTGCATTCCATTCCATAATAGCCTCAACCTTTGCTAGATACATGACAATTCCTTCGTCGAAGATGACATGCCCTAAGTAGTGAATCTTTGATTGATAAAAAGAGCATTTGGACAACTTCCCATACAATTTGTGATCTCGCAGACACTCTAGTACCAAGTGTAAGTGATTTTCATGCTCCTCTGTCGTCCGAGAGTAAATTAAAATATCATCAATGAATACTTGGACAAACTTGTCCAAGTACTCGCAGAACACCTCGTTCATCAAACTCATAAATACCCCTGGAGAGTTTCTCAGTCCAAACGGTAAAACAATAAACTTGTAATGTCCAAACCTTGTCTTAAAGGAGGTCTTAGGGACATCATCCTCCTTGATCCGTAACTGGTGATACCCTGATCGCAAATCGATCTTTGAGAATGCCGTCACACCCTTCATTTGATCAAACATATCATCTATCCTCGATAATGGATAATGATTCTTGATCATTGCCTTGTTCAATTGACAATAATCAATGCAAAGCCTCCACGGCTCATCCTTCTTTCATATGAAAATATCAGGTGCACCCCACGGTGACATACTTGGACATATCAGTCCCAGGCCCAACAATTCCTTCAGTTGCATTCTCAACTCTTGTAACTCCGGGGTCAACATCCAATAAGGTGTTCTAGCTATCGGTCCAGTCCTTGGTTTTAGGTCTATAGTAAACTCCAATTCCCTTTCCGACGACATCCTAGGTAAATCCTTCGGGAATACATTCACAAGCTTTCTCACCATAGGAAGGTGTTCTAGACCCTCTGCTACTCCCTTCTCATTCAATGCAAGGATCGCAAAAATATTACCTCCCTTACGCATGCTCTTCCGTAACTGGAAGGTCGAGATAAACCTTAGGGGAAAATCCCTGGTTTCAACCTACAATCACACGTATTTGTCCTTCATCATCAACCAATATTAACTATTTCATCTTATAGTTGAGTGTCACCTCATGCGATTCCATTAGTCCATACTGATCACAATGTCATGAGATCCTGAGATCGTGTCGTACAGGTTGGCCCTGGCGACAACTCTCCCAGGTTAAGGGTTCAACCCGTAACCCTTCCTCTAACCTTCTGTTGGCTCTTGAAGCCATATCTACAAGCTACACTCATCCCATTTGAATGCCCTTACTTTAATCCTTTTAACATTTTACCTCAAATAAAACTCTTGGTAGCACCAGGATCTATCAAAATACTAAGGGTCTAGTTAGGGACGGTACATGATGTCTCGGGCACAGTTGACTGGTGCTATGCTTGGCGGTTATTCACCACTGCAGGAATTTGATGGGCCATGCCCAAAACTCCTATGGTAGTGGGTCCAACTGATCTAGAAGCTCTAACCCCTTCCTCTCGACAGTAATGATGGTAATGTTTCTCCCCACAGTCCAACACACTTTCTTTAGTCTAGTAATCTTGGTACCTGAAGTAGAAGTTGAATTCTAACAATAAGGTCCAACTCAAACTTCTTGACCTTAAATTTCTGGGTAAATCTGGTGTGGAGCACACCAAAGCAGCTACTAAACGAGCCTCGTACTCAGGAACCATGTAACTACCTTATCACAAGGCGTCGAACTCATTGAACTGATGCTCAACGAATTCCTTAGATAAAATACCTTTCCTGGAACCGTTCCTCGAACAATTCCCATGACACATCGTCGACGACCATGTTTAAAAGTGGCAGGAGTGTCTTCCACCATAGAAGAGCGCTCCCCTTTTGTTGAAATACCATCAAGCTGACCTTCATGCTAGAGGTCATAATCGCGAAGTGTGAAGCACAACGCCTTTCCCTACAACTGTGCCTTGACGACACAACCATCCATGAAACTTGTGGACTCGAGAAATCAACTCTCTCGAGCTCTCGGTGGATGCTAACGGTACTAGCTAGGGCACATTGTGTACCCTTAGGGGTACAGGTGCCCTGACCTCATCTCAGTATCGATGGTCAATCAAGGCCCTTGACATTACCTAGAAGGGCCTTGTCCGATTGTCATCTTCCCTTACAACAAGCGAATCTAGCCCAAGGACTTGTGTTTCCCCTTGGGGGTTCGACTTCGAGGGTGCGGGAACTTCTGGAGGTGTCGCAATTCCTTCCACGGCACAACGTTGTGAACCTCTAAGGCATCCTCTAAATGCGATCACAACATGGACAAGTTAAGGTTTTTAATCAGTGCTAGGTTAAAACTCAAAGGTTTACTGCAGTGGAAATCCCGACAATCCACAGTTGCAGGGTTGAACCCGCTTTGATGCCATATGTAACACCCCGTTCATTACGACTACAAGCAAAGCATAAGTGCAATTTTTTTTTTTTTTTTTTGGGCAAGAAGGTGACGATGACAACAGTTTAACCACACCACTAACGAAGAATGAAAGCACGCAGTCCATGCAATATGATACTAGGACTCCCCACACTAGCACAAGAGAAACTGGGTGAAACGTGCGTAGACAACAAAGAGAAAATGATTCTCGCCCTACGCAAAATCGACCATGCCTACCATCTAAGGGACAACATTCCCATCTCGACACCATGACCTTGATGAACAAGGACTAGAACCTCAAGGCGCGTGAACCAAACACATGAAGGCGTTCAACCCATGCACCAAAATCAAACCGACAATGCTCAACAACATTCACATGGAAGGCACCGACTCTGGCCAAGTTATCATTCGCCGCTATTCAGTATGGCGTGCCGTGATCCCCTCATTAGAAGTCATGTTGTCCCCAGGTGATAGACATGTCTATAACCTTGGTGCTAGACATCCTATCTGGACCAAGGACTCTGGATAACTCCGACATGCTAGGAGCCGAAAAATGATAAGAAGGCTACACACAAACCCTAATAAATGGGTCGCCCTGACGCGAGATGACTACAATCAAAGGAAAAGATCAAGCTATTACCCGACCTTGCCAACAACCCATACCATAACTGATAAACCAGAAGTCTAAGTGTGAAGGTTGAACTGTTTCCAAGCTACTAAGGTGAGATATGTTATCATAATGCGCGCTAGGAAATGCACTTAACCAAAACAATACGCTTATCAACCATTAAAAACTATCCATTAAAATAAGTGATCTACCTAACATTTTAAGGTGCTCCATGTTGCTTAAAAGAAAAGGGATCAACATATTGTCTTTAAGGGATAATCCTGAATGTGATCGATGTCTATTACTAAATCCACCTCAACGCTATATTTTATGCCATTTTACGTTGTTATGTGGTGGTGAATAAAAGCCAAAAGATGTTAATCAAAGAAATTTTAATGCTACCTTGTTTTTTATGAATAAGGGTAACCTTGATGCTAATCAACGAGAATTAATGCTATTAAGAGTGTTGTCTAAATCAAGCTATACATTACATAAAAACTAAGCTATACCTTACGATCTATAAATGCCATATACTTCAAGCTACCCCTTACAAGAAAGTCGTTATACATTCAATGAGATTAATGCCTTATAAATCAAGCTATACATTCAATAAGAAGACTTGATGCCATACCCATTCGATGAGATTTACTGTCCTGTGCATTCAATGAGATTTACTGCCATATTCGTTAATGAGATTTAATGCCATGAACATTCAATACTATTTACTGCCACATGTTTTCAATGAGATTAATTCCATACTGGGTTAATGGGATTTAATGCCATGAACATTCAATATTATTTACTGCCACATGCTTTCAATGAGATTAATGCCATACTCGGTAATGGGGTTTAATGCCATATACATTCACGCTATACATTACGTTACCGGAAAAGGGCAGGGTTGTCAAGACAAGGCTGGAAAGAGACAGGAAGACGCAACGATAAGTGGAAAGTCACCCAACAAAATAAAAATGGAGCAGACTTAATAAGTTGGCAAATCGCGAGATATACACCAGGCAATGATTAGGTCTTTCAAGATGGAAAACGCCCAAAAAATAAAAAACAAATGAAGAATTTATAAGTTCGGCAAATTGCCAGTTATACAGAGGCCATGATTTCTGTCTTTAAAGATTGCAAACACCCAACAAATAAAAATGCATGCAGACTTCATAAGTTCGGCAATTTCCAGTTATACACAGGCCACGATTTTGGTCTTTAAAGATGGAAAACGCCCAACAATAAAAACGAATGCATACTTCATAAGTTCGGCAATTTGCCAGTTATACACAGGCCATGATTTTTGTCTTTAAAGATGACAAACGCCCAACAATAAAAATGAATGCATACTTCATAAGTTCGACAATTTGGCAGTTATACACAGGCCACGATTTTGGTCTTTAAAGATGACAAACACCCAACAAATAAAAACAAATGCATATTTCATAAGTTTGACAATTTGCCAGTTATACAGAGGCCACGATTTCGGTCTTTAAAGATGGAAAACACCCCGCAAATAAAAATGAATGCATACTTCATAAGTTCGACAAATTGCCAGTTATACATGAGGAAACGAGTTTAGCGCTTAAAGATGGAAAATGCCAGATTAACAAGGGCAAAACACAGTCCCAACCAGTGACCAAACACAGTCTTAATAAGTAATATTTTCAATATTAATATAGGCAAATCGAAAGAGCAACAAAGGGAAAGTGCAGTCACAACCAGTGAAAATCCAGCAAGAAGTAAAAACGCAGAGTTTAACAAAAAAAAACTTCACCATCAACCAATAAATTGCATGGCTAATTAAACACATCAAGGCGTAAGACCAACATTAAGCCAAACACAACAACAGAGGTAGACGACTGACAGGAACATCCTTTGCTCATCATCGATGCACATAAAATCAAGGTGTTGAGATCCATAGGTCTATTAATGCCGAAGCGATGACCGTAGATTAGGCTCCTAGCCGACTGCTCAGGCAAGGACTGATGAGCTAGGGATGAAAGGAAAAAACCACCACAAGGGTCACAATCAATACAACACAGAGCAATCAAGTCATGCGGGGAAACAATGGCCATGGGATTCAATCAATCATCGAGCTAGGCTATGAAAAATTTCATTCATCAACCTAGACCATTGGTTTACTTACCCAAATAAACATGCAGATCCAAATCATAAATCCTACAACAATCTATTGTACAAAAATGAAGAAAGGGTACCGTTGCCTGATCACCCGCTCTGAGTGACGTCCTGTGTGCTCCATGCAACTCCTACTTTCTGATTGGCAAGACTTCACCGGTACCTCCCAGCCAATGCTAGGGGTACTCTTCTTGCCCCTTAGCCCCCCAAGACATAAAGGGGCCACACATGCTAACCAGAGAATCCGCTAGCTCCCAGCTCACCTTGCAAGGCCGAGATACTACTCTTCACTAAGATGGGTATCCCAACTCCCACAAGCTAAGTCAATCAAGTAGAGATTTCTGTAGCATAACGTTATGCGAACAAAAAAATATCCTTCATCCTTCTCCTCCCTTTATTATATAGAGTCTTGAAGTCCCTTACTTTCCTAAAACCTCATTTAATTAAAGTTTTAAAAATTAATTCCTAAAAAATTCTCCTCGTACAAGTGTCACCCATCCCTTTCGTTACTCCATAAATTAATTTAATTAATTAATTAATTACCCTTATTTCCCTCACCCACCTAGAGTCACTCCTAGAATCACTCCTAGGTGTCCCTAAATTCTCTTACAGGTTTTAATGACTTTCCCCATTATTAAATTGCTAGTTCAATTTTTAAATTAGAAAGTTCTTAATGGTAGATACCTTACTAAGTTTGAGTTTCTGCTTTTTTCCCTTGTGTTTCCCTCTTTTCCTAGTTTCCTAAATATTTTAGATTTCCCCCTTTCCCCTTTTCATTTAGGACTCGAATTGGAAGGTGTAGAAATTAACCCCCTTTTTCCTTTTTCTCTTGTTAGTTAATAATTTTAAATTATCATAAAATAATAAAATGATTATTTCCCCTTTTTTTAAAATTTTACCGTAACAGATTTTTATGAATCATTTAAATCACTTACCCCCTTCTTGTTACAAGATTTAACGAAGGGTATAATTATTATTTATGTTGTTTTTATTTTTATTTTGTATATATATATATATATATATATATATATTAAAGTTAAAATTTTACCACTAGCACAATTTAGAACTAGACCTTAAATTTTCGTGCTGGGCGACATTTTATTAGGGAAATTGTTTTAAAAATTCTTATCAAATCATTTGTCCTAAGGCCATCTAGGTTCATTCATTTATCATTAAAAACGCAACATGCCCTTCAAGACGCACTAGGTGCTCCAAGGGTGCCACTCGCCTCATTTGTTCCCTTGCGCGACATGCCCTTCAGGACGCACCATGTGCTCCAAGGGCGCGCCACTCGAATCTTTTTTTCCCTTGCATGATGTTCCCTTCAGGATGCACCATGTGCTCCAAGGGTGCCACTCGCCTCTTTACTGACTTGGTAGACACAAAAAACCCCTGGAGTCAATACTCCGCCAGGTAAACTTGTGGGAGACTTTGTAACATACCCACTTCAGAATTCAGAATTTTTTGGCCTTTTTCTTCTTTTCTCCGAGGAAGGGAATTCCCCGAATCCCTATGGGGCCTGATACAGACCCTGCCATCCCTTATCTGTACTCATATGATCGACAACTAGGACCATAGGCCTTATCGGAAAGGTTCTTGTCAGCTTTCGCGATTCGGGAAATCACGATACATGTATTTCCTTTTGTCTCTTGTCTTTCGAAGGGTCGAAACCCGAAATGGTTTTAACCACTTATCGATATTCACAACAACTCAGATTAAGCCCTGGTACTCTACCCTTCAAGATTTCTCATACCGGAAATTCAGGATATGCGACGATAGGAGGTTTCGCGCTTAGTTTTCTCGAGAGCCGAAACTTTGAAACCTACATACAGATATATATATATATATATATATATATATATATATATACATACATACATCACTTCGTCTATTTCAAGAATTCACAAACCAGGTTTTCGGGACTCGCGAGTACAAGAGAACTTTCCAATAGGTATCTCAGGTACCGAAATACCGAAATACCCAATATTATCCGTGCTAAGCCATTTCGACGTTCCGCGAGTCGGGGTTTCGTATATCGAAATTTCAGGATACAAGAGGTTGAAGATTCACACTCCTCGACTACACAAATGCCGAAAAGCCAATACACCCGCTTATCATACACTTGACCAATTTTGGGGTTTCGCAAGTTCGGGTTTCGGGACTTGCAAGTACAAGGAAATACTTCCTTGGGTGTTGCGGGTTCCGAAACACCGAAAAGTCCTAACTCATCCATATGATGTCATTTTGGGTTTTCGTGAATTGGGGTTTCGGGTCTTGCGAGTACAGGAGAACTCGCACTTAGGTACCCCGGGTGCCGAAAATCCGAAACACTTACCGGCCACCACGTGTACTCTAGAGCTAGACGGTCCAAGTACTCTCATGGGTCTTGGAATCGACGGCCTTGATTTCTTCGCTACTTACGAAGGTTAAAAAGGGGTCAAGGCATTAACACCTGCGTTCCTTCATCCAATTTAATGGTCGTAACAAACCTTAGATCCTCTGAAAGAATCTCATTCGTGCATTTAGAAAGAGGAAGGGTATCCTAGGTACCAAACCACCGAAAGATCCTTAATTCATCCACACGCTGTCATTTTGGGATTTCACAGGTCAGGGTTTTGGGACTCGCGAGTACAAAAGGACTTGCACCTAGATACCCCGGGTGCCAAAACTCCGAAATATCGAAGTCTAAGAATACCATTCTCTCCCGTGCAGGATTTTAAAACTATGCCATTAATTCCTTCTTCAGGCCCTTGGGTAAATTCACCAGGTTTGAAGACCCGACTGGAAGGTCCTCTTAAAATATCTGAGCTATTAGCTTCTGTGACTGGTAGTGAGCAAGCTCAAGGTTTTTACTGCGAAGGTAGTCCTTTCTAGGCACTTACCCCAGCTTTATAGAGTGAGGGAACTTTCCCGAAAGTAGGC
>ML804641.1:20440-53746 GCA_009831015.1 Picea engelmannii | reverse complement strand
ATATATATATATATATATATATATATATATATACATATAAACTAAATGTGGTCATTCCAACATAAGCATGCAACCACCATTTCCGATCAAAACACCATGCAGACATTTCTTACACAGAAACACTTTATAAGTGTTCAAACCATGAGCAGACATTCCAAGATATTCAATGCAAGACACAAGATATAAACACTTATCAGAAAACACCAGGTGATGCAACTCCTGAGAGGGGTGCTCGTTTCCACCCAACTGTAGGCTCAGCGACTCCAAATGGATTTAACACTAGCCACCCCCGAGCTAGACCACGATGATTGAGACTCTCTGTCTCGGTTCTTCATCGATCGAGAACGAAGGTTACTCTCCTTCTTCTCTGCTATCACTCACTCTGTATTTTGTTCCAGAGTTCTTCCGATCTCTTTCCTGCGATCTTCCCCTCACGTCCATCTCCTCCCACACCTTTTACCTGCCTTTTCTTTTCTGGCGAGCTTGCGTGTGGCATAGATTTCCCGGTAGTGGTTAGGTATAAGGCCTCCATGGATGGGCGGTTCACCCCCATCCCTCATTAACTCATGAGGAGCCTCTTCACCTACCATCCTGGCGAGTAATTCATTTTGAGGCCAACAAGTCGCTCTTGGTTCTCCGGGCCAGTGAAGACCAAATACAGTTTGGTTCGGTGGAAGTTAATGCCACCATTCCAGGTGCCTTCCACCACCTTTCTTCAGCCATCGTGGTCACTTTTTCAGCGCATCCCCCTCCCAGTAGTCCTGCAACATATATTCATAACATTATTTACATTTGTCGACCCTTTATACTAAGGTCCATTCAAATCACACATTCACATCTTTGAGTTTTCCATAGTTCTTGGCCAGTATAGTTATTTTTATAGACTGGGGGAAACAAGGTGTTACAATTCCATCCCCCTTAAAGAAACATGATCCTTGATGTTCTATCTATCAAAATGACATGTAAGTACTGAGGTAAACAAAATCGGATATGCCTCTTTCATGGCATCCTCCATTTCCCATGTAGCCTCATCTGGGCAAAAATGTCTCCACTGCACCTTGACCTGTGAAATGATTCGTTTCCGGAGCAAGGTTTCCTTTCTGTCCAGTATGAATTGAGGTTCTAGTAGGAATTCTCCCTCCGATTCCACCTAGACAACAGACCAGTCAATTATATGATTAGAATCTTGTACATATTTCTTCAATAATGAAACATGGAAAACATTATGTGCTTTTACTGTGGGAGGAAGTGCTGGCCTATAGGGTACAAGTCCCACTCTATCTAGAAAATCAAAGGTTCCACAATACCGAGGTGCCAACTTGGCACAAGCTCCCATTTTAAGAGAACTCTTCCTAGGCCTAACTTTGAGATATACATGGTCTCCCATCTTGAACTCTCTTGGAGTTCTCTTTTGGTCGGCGTAACTTTTTTGTCGATTCTGAGCGACCTTCAGGTTTTGTTTTATCTGAGTCACTTGTTGTTCCATTTCTTTCAACATGTCAGGTCCAAAAGAAATTCTGTTTACGAGATTACTCCAACTGACAAGAGTGTTGCATGACCTACCATATAGGACCTCGAAGGGGCTCATCTTTAAGGATTCTTGGTAGTCGTTGTTGTAGGCGAATTCCACCAGTGGCAGGTAATCTTCCCACTTCTTGGGTTGATGCATTACATGCATTCTTAGCATGTCTTATAGTATTTGGTTCACTCTTTCCATCTATCCATCGGTTTGAGGGTGATAGGTGGTGATAAACAACAACTTGGTCTCTACACCTGCCATCAATGATTTCCAAAAGTTGGAAGTGAATTTTGTGTCTCTATCAGACATGATCTCTTTCGGCATACCATGCAGTTTAAATATCTCCTTCATGAATACCTGAGCAATGTCTATTTCCTTGCAATTCGACTTGACAGGGATGAAATGGGCAGACTTTCTCAATTTATCCACCACTACCATGATGGCGTCATTCTGTTTGGCCGAGGTTGGTAATCCCGTGATGAAATCCATGGAAATAGTTTCCCATTTCCATTCCAGGATTGGTAGAGGTTGTAATAATCTTGCTGGGTGTCAGTGTTTTGATTTTACCTGTTGGCATTCTATGCATTTGGCTAGGTACTCAGTTATGTCTTTCTTCAATCCAGGCCAATAGAATTGTTTCCTGGTGGTCGTGATCATCTTCTGGTATCCTGGATGACTAGTATAGGGTATTTTATGTAGTTCATCTAGTATGAACCTCTTCAAGTCATCAAAATCTGGGATATACAATCTTCTTCGGTAAATGAGCATGCCTCCTTCCATCATCTGGTAGTCTCCGTACTTTACCCCTGTGGGTTCTTGCTGTAGGTACGAGGTCACGGTCTGGACGAAGGGATCTATTTCTTGTGCATTTCTGACTCTTTCCTTGACATCTGTCTTGCAGGAGCTCACCGCGGCCAGGTGAATTGTTTTCATGCTTCTGCTAAGGGCATCATCCAACCTATTTTCATTTCCCTTAATATGTTTGATTTCAAAATCAAACTCGCTGAGGAGGTCCATCCACCTAGCTTGTCTAGCATTGAGCTTTGGTTGGTCAAACATATATCGCAATCCATAGTGGTCTGTCATAAGTACAAATTGTCTTCCAAGGAGGTAATGCCTCCACATTTTCAAGGCATGCACTATGGAAGCCAATTCTAGATCATGGGTCACATAGTTGACTTCGTTCTCATTCAATTTTCAGGATTCATAGTAGACCACACTTCCTCCTTGCATAAGAACTCCTCCGATCCCTTCCTTATAGGCATCTGTGCACACGAGCAAGTCATCTTCGGGATCAACGATCCTCAACACAGGTGCATGGGTCAGTAGATGTTTTAGGGTCTAAAATCTTTCTTCACATTTATGTGTCCACATGAATTTTGTCCCCTTCTTCTGGAGGGAAGTGATTGGAAAACCAATCTTGGAGAATCCTTTTATAAATCTCCTATAGTATCCTACTAATCCCATAAAGGATTTGATATCCAAAACATCCTTTGGGGTAGGCCATTCCATGATAGACCTGATTTTGTCAGGGTCTACTGCTACTCCTTCTTCGGATAGAACATGGCCTAAGTAATGTATTTGCTTTTGGAAGAATTCACATTTGCTGAATTTGGCATAGAGATGATGTTCTCTTAGCACTTGCAACACAAGCCTAAGATGGTCTTCATGCTCTTCTTCATTCTTGGATTAAATTAATATATCATCAATAAAAACCATCACGAATTTGTCTAGGAATTTGCTGAGTACATTGTTCATCAAGCACATGAAAGTGGCAGGGGCATTGGTTAACCCAAATGGTACTACCACAAACTCATAGTGACCATACCTCATCCGGAAGGCAGTTTTATGGATGTATTCACCCTTGATTCAGACTTGATGGTATCCTAACCTCAATTCAATCTTTGAGAAAATAGACGCACCCCCTAATTGGTCGAATAGGTCATCAATCCTGGCAAAGGGGTACTTGTTCTTAATGGTTACCTTATTGAGTTGTCTATAATCTATACACAGTCTAAGGGTACCGTCCTTATTTTTCACAAATAGGACTAGTGCTCCCCATGGAGACACGCTGGGCTGGATATAGCCCTTATCCATCATTTCTCTTAATTGCAATTTGAGTTCAACTAACTCGGGTGTGCTCATCCGGTAGGGTGTCCTAGACACCGACACCGCTCCTGGTGCAAGTTCTATAGAGAAGTATATGTCTCTACTCGGAGGTAGACCCGACACCTCTTCCAGAAACACACCTCTATATTTTCTTAGGGTAGGGTGGTCTTCGAGGCTTGGTTTGTCATCTTCAATAGTTTTCAACACCTGTATTGCATATAGGGGACATCCTTTTCGGCAATATTTTCTTATTTGAAAAGATGATATTTGTCTCATCGAGACAAATATCAGATCCCTTGAAGGGTTATGCTTTTCCCTTCCTTACTTACACATTCTAAGGTTTTATGGTAATAGTCCAATCTAGCTTTATGGGTAGCTAGCCAGTCCATACTAATCAATATATCATACGATCCCAGGGGTAATATGTTAAGGGTTTCTTGGGTGGGGAAGTCACCCAACATTAATTGGCAGGTGGTATGACCTTTGCTACCCTTCTTTTGGTGTCAGTGGCTAGCTGTACCAACCATGGCTTGGTAGGTTTTTGTGGCTGTAGTTTACACTTATCAACAGCCTTAGGGGCTATATAACTCAAATTTGAACCAGGGTCAATCAAAATAGACACCAGATGGTTGGAAATCATACCTTCTATTTCCACCACTGAAGCTTGGTGGTCAGCTTGGTTATTATCCAAGGCTGCATAAATTTGTGGCACACTCCTGGCCACATCATTGATGGTGGTAGCTTTGTGGATGTTGTAAATTCTTCGACTATTCTGTTGTCGGTGTGGACAGTCTCTCAGTAGATTTTCTTCTCCGCAAACCCACCATTTAAAAGGTTCTCTCTTTGGGTTATCATTCTTTACTGGGGCAGATCCAGAAAGTTTATTTCTGCTCAAGGAGCGAAAGTTCTGCTGGTGTACACTTCAGGCTGGGATGCTCATCCTTGAGTTCTTTTTATAGTCCTTAAATATTGGGGATTTAAACCCGTTTTTCTGGAATCCCGAACTATTCTCCTGCTTCTAGACTTCACGAGGTTCTGTTCGATGTCCAAGTTGTTCATAACAATATCTTGCCTTTCGGATAGTATCTTCTAGGGTCTTTGGTTCGTTAAATTCAATCCTGTTCTGATAATCCTTAGGTAGTCCATTGATGAATCGTTGCACCTTTACCTTTTCTGCTTTTATGTAGGGTACATACCTCAACAAATCGAGGAATCTATTGACATATTCCTCTATGGTGAGTTTCCCCAGCTTAAGTTCATAGAATTCTTTAGTCTTTTCGTTGAAATATTTTTCCGACAGATACTTCTTCCTGAAGTATTTCTCAAACCGTTCCAAAGATAGGTCTTCTTTGTGAATCCATTTTACATTATTAATGTCTTCCCACCAAATGGAATCCTTTCCGTTCAAGTTGAAGGTGGCCACTCGAGCCTTCAAATTTTTTGAGAAGTCATGGACTCTGAAATACTTCTTTAGTCCAAGCAGCCAGGCCTCTGCTTCCTCTCCTTTCTTTATTTCACCGTCGAAGGAGGGTGGTTTTTCCTTCCTGAATTCTTCGAATTTATGACCCTTGGACAGATTTCGCTTCTTCCTTTTTCTTCGGGAATAAGAACTAGTTCTGCTACTAGAAGAGCCCTCCGAACCGCCAGATTCCTTCCCAGAGGAATCGTCCGCCGCTAGTCCTTTACCTCTGGGATGGACCTTTTTTGAGGTGCTCCTCTCAGTGTGGCCACTAATATGACCATGTTTCTGTACCTCAGGTTCATACTGCATTTGTCTTTGTAGGTCGGATAAGCTCTGTAGTAAAACTGCGTTAATTTCTGTTTGCTTCTCTTGTTCTTTCATCATCCTCTCATTGTCAGCCTTGCAGCTTTGTAATTCGGCCATGAGACTCCTCACAGTCTCGGCTAGATCTGGAGGGGTCCCTACTACCCTCCTTTCGTCAGAATCTTCGTCTCTATTGTGGGAGCCTTCCCCCACCTTTTAGTGAGTCTCCATTCTATGCGTCTATAATTTCCCGCGGCTGATCGTCCGCTTGGGTGCAAAAGACAAACGTCGGTTATTAGTCAATATTTATATTTATTTATAACCAGTACATAATTTATATTTTTCACATGTGCACGCACACAATAGGATTTTTCATTCTTAACTTCATCTTTTGATTAGGAAGGTTAAGACAGGGGGTCACTCCTTTTAGGAGTGTTTCGAACAGAGCTTCTGCGCAACTCGTTCATGAGCCCAAGCAGGCCAAGTGTTGTAACCATGCTCTGATACCAATTTTAACATACCCACTTCAGAATTCATAATTTTTTGGCCTTTTTCTTCTTTTTTCCGAGGAACGAAATTCCCTGAATCCCTACGGGGCCTGATACAGACCCTGCCATCCCTTATCTGTACCCATATGATCGATGGCATGGACCACAGGCCTTATCGGAAAGGTGCTCGTCATCTTTCACGATTCAGGAAATCGCGATACATGTATTTCCTTTTCTCTCTTGTCTTTCGAAAGGCCGAAACCTGAAATGGTTTTAACCGCTTATCGAGATTCACAACAACTCAGATTAAGCCCTGGTACTCTACCCTTCAGGATTTTTCATACCATAAATTCAGGATATGCGACGACAGGAGGTTTCACGCTTAGGTTTCCTAGGAGACGAAACTCTGAAACCTGCATACAGATATATATATATATATATATATATATACATTGCTCCGTCTATTTCGGGAATTCGCAAACTGGGTTTTCAGAACTGGAAAGTACAAGAGAACTTGCCAATAGGTATCTCGGGTACCGAAATACCCAATATTATATGTACTAATCCATTTCGGCATTCTGTGAGTCAGGGTTTCGTATATCGTAATTTTGGGATACAAGAGGTCGAAGTTTCACACTCCTCGACTACCCGAATGCTGAAAAGCCGATACACCCGCTCATCATACACTTGACCAATTTCGGGGTTTCGCAAGTCATGGTTTTGGGACTTGCGAGTACAAGGAAATACTTCCTTGGGTGTTCCGGGTTCCGAAACACCGAAAAGTCCTAACTCATCCATACACCGTCATTTCGGTTTTTCTTGAATCGGGGTTTCAGGTCTTGTGAGTACAGGAGAACTTGCACTTAGGTACCCCGGGTGTTGAAAAGCCGAAACACATACTGGTCGCCACGTGTACTCTACAACTGGATTTTCTAGGTACTCCCATGGGTCTTGGAATCGACGGTCCTGATTCCTTCGCTACTTACGAAGGTTAAAAAGGGGTCGAGGCATTAACACCTGCATTACTTCTTCCAATTTAACGTTCGTAACAGACCTTAGATCCTCCGAAAGGATCTCATTCATGCATTTAGCAAGAGGAAGGGTATCCTGGGTATCGAACCACCGAAAGGTCCTTAATTCATCCACACACTGTCATTTTGGGATTTCGCAGGTCGGGGTTTCGGGACTCACGAGTACAAAAGGACTCACACCTAGATACCCCGGGTGCCGAAACTCCGAAATATCAAAGTCTAAGAATACCATTCTCGCCCGTGCAGGATTTTAAAAACTACGCCATTAATTCCTTCTTCAGGCCCTTGGGTAAATTTCACTAGGTTTGAAGACTCGACTGGAAGGTCCTCTTAAAATATCTGAGCTATTAGCTTCTGTGACTGGTAGTGAGCAAGCTCAAGGTTTTTACTGTGAAGGCAGTCCTTTCTAGGCACTTACCCCGGCTTTATAAAGTGAGGGAACTTTCCCGAAAGAAGACCTAAAAAACTGCACNATATATATATATATATATATATATATATATATATATATATATATATATATATATATAAATTGAATGTGGTCATTCCAACATAAGCATGCAACCACCATTTTCGATCAAAACACCATGCAAACATTTCTTTCACAGAAACCATTTATAAGTTTTCAAACCATGAGAATACATTCCAAGATATTCAATGCAAGACACAAGATATACACACTTATCAGAAAACACCAGGTGATGCAACTGCTGAGAGGGGTGCTCGTTTCCACCCAACCGTAGGCTCAGCGACTCCAAATGGATTTACCACTAGCCACCCCGATCTAGACCACGATGCTTGAGACTCTTTGTCTCGGTTCTTCAACGATCGAGAATGAAGGTTACTCTCCTTCTTCTCTGCTATCGCTCACTCTGTATTTTGTTCCAGAGTTCTTTCGATCTCTTTCTTGAGATCTCACCCTCGCATCCGTCCCCTCCCACACCTTTTACCTGCCTTTTCTTTTCCGGCGAGCTTGCGTGTGGCACGAATTTCCCTGCGATGGTTAGGTCTGAGGCCTCCACGGATGGGCGGTTCACCCCCATCCCTCATTAACTCATGAGGAGCCTCTTCACCTACCATCCTGGCGAGTAATTCATTTCAGGGCCAGCGAGCCGCTCTTGGTTCTCTGGGCCAGTGAAGACCAAGTACGGTTTGGTTCAGTGGAAGTTAATGCCACCATTCTAGGTGCCTTCCACCACCTTTCTTCAACCATCGTGATCTCTTTTTCAGCACATCCCCCTGCCAACAATCCTGCAACATATATTCATAACATTATTTACATTTGTCGACCCTTTATACTAAGTTCCATTCAAATCACACATTCACATCTTTGAGTTTGCCATAGTTCTTGGCCAGTATAGTTATTTTTACAGACTGGGGGAAACAGGGTGTTACACTAAGGGACTCTAAGGAATAAGGCCCCCGCCTTATTGCGTGCCCCTTAGAATCATCGTGAGCGACTGTCGCAGCCTGCCCTCATGACATCTAGGGTGTTGGAGCTGCCTTTCTCTAAATACATGAAATTTTATACTTAAGCCCAAAAAGGTTGGATTTCAGGACTTTGTTTGTTTCACATTTCTACCCCGTAAAATCGCAGTATCCCAACGTATGAAATGGAGAAAACCTTCCTAATTCTATTCATCATTACTAAAAGACTAAGCGGGGATTATCATCTCTTAGTACCTCGTACCCTCGCTCTCGGGAGTTACGCGTTGAACGTTTCTCAAGCCTCTGAATTGCGAAGTCGCGAAGTTGTGTTAAACTTAACCAGGTTAGTATCAAGAACAAATCACTTTAAACCTTAATTAGTTACCCGGGTTAGTATCAAGGGAAACACCTTTGTAACCCCGATCCACGAAGTCATGATTTTCTTTAATTAAGCATGGATTAATTAAAGGCTTAAGTCAAATCACTTTTAATAAATTAAATCACACCATCACGATTTCAGGTTTTTAAGGTTCAGAGGCTAGGAGTGAAAACACCCGATGTGGCGAATGCCAAAAAGGGGATTAGAAACTAAGTGCACTAAATTGAAAGAACTAAACCAGATTAATTAGCACCTTAAACAAACTTTAACACACACGGTTTACGGATGAAGTTTTGAATGATTCTGCATTTTTCAATGTTACAAATCGTCAAGCATTTATGGCATTTATTTTAATTGCAGTGAGGTGACGGATGGTGAAATCTTGTTTTTACTTCTAAATCTTTCTATTAAGCGATTTGACCATTCTGTTGGCAAGGACACACACGGGCTTAAATGATCAAGATAGAGAGTTTTTCCTTCATTATTTCATTTTTCATTTCTATTTACGTGCAGAGCCATTTCACCAAGATAACTTCTGTTTGTGTTTTCAATTTTTCCAACAGGAGATCAGTTGCAGGTTTCTCTATCATGGTTCCACGAAAATCACCTAAGGTAACTGCCAAGAGTTTAGGTCAGGGTTCAGACGTTGTTTCCGATACCTTTCCCTGAAGTATTAATTCTATCAAGACATGGTCATACGTTTCCAACATTCTACAATTTGAGTCGGTAAACTGTTCAGATGATTCTAGCAACAATCAGAAGGATGACTTGTCAACCAAATACAAAATCGTCGCTCAAGAAGAGATGCACAAAATAGCGCTGTGGCCCCAGCTTCTTCCCTATTGTGATATGATCAGGTGGGTGCTAGACCATGTGGACATCCCGACCAGGACGATTATCAACGAACAAAATGTAACGATTGGGAATTTCAGACCATAACATTTGCGAGAAATGTATAAATTGTCACCCACACCCAACCTTACTCACAATGCCTAATTTCTAGAAGGTTTCAAGAAGAACGAGTGTGAGCAGTATGCAAAAAGTTTATCCGATTTGATCAAAGATTGGGTTTCGCACCCTGCGAAATTCAGGGCTGATACTCACAAAATCTATTCAATCTCTTCCTTGGAGCCACAATTCAAGTATATAGTGATGATGGCCTGCAGGTTGTATGGGAAGGAGGACACTACCCATTTTTTCCTCCCATGGGTACTTCTTATTCGTACAGTTGTTGAGGGTTTCTCCTTCAACTGGGCCAAACTGTTGTCTGATAGTCTGACTAGTCGAATTACCGAATATCGAGCATAGAGGGTGAGTAAGAAAGCAACTTCGTTCTTTATGTCAGCTTACATCATGGATGTTATCTGCTTCATGACACCCTTCCCACTAATGAACTGGAGCTGGTCTCCATCTAATATAGAGCCTATTCATGTCTACCACTCGAAGCTTTGGGAGGATAAAGCCAAAGAATTCATCTACGAGATCTCCAACTAGGTAATGGTGCCATTGCATGTCACCATCTTCGGCTAGCCACCTCCCAGGATTTCAGATAGCATCACGACCAACCTGAGTAGCATGGAAGATTGGTATATAGAGGCAGATTTTTCATATATCAGGGTTTTCAACACCTTTGTTCCTCCATATGCTCTACCACTATTCTTTCCAGATAAGCTATTGTGTCACGAGATCTCCAGATAGACTGTGCTTGGCGGAATAAGCAAAGATCTCAAAGAAGTATAAAAAAAGGTATGTCCGTCCTTCCCCATTCATATCGGTGCATATTCCTTGTTAGATTTTGGCCATGCCAAATTCGAGGCTATGGATTTAGAAGAAATGAAGTTGGTGGATATTGAGTTCAAGAAGCATGACCCTAATAAGTTTGTGAGCAATCACCTGGCGAGTTGTGGCGAAGATATATGAACATGAGGATTCCCCTCATGATGAAATATTCTAGGGTGTGAGGTCCTAATATGAAGTCCTAAGTCGGATTCAAGCCCTGCCACCTAGAGATATGGATGACTTCCTTAAATTCCAGAAGCACTGGCGAAGTTGTCTCCCCCAAGTTTTAAAGGGTGAAACCCCAAAGCTTCTGGTTACATAGCAGACATAAGCCAAAGGTTAAAAGGACTCGAGTCCTAACAAGGAGAAGAGCCAAGAGGAAACAAGGGAGGCTAGATCCTCAGAGCGAGGAGTCGAAATCCCCTACCAACAGGAAGGAAACCCCGAAAAGGGTACGCCAGGCAAGCAAGTCCAAGGTCAAGCAGAGATACCCTAGCAAGGGTCGGGTGACTCACTATCGCTCATGTCAAACAAGCTAGTGACAGATGCTACTCCAAAACAACCATTCAATGAAATCGATAGTCCCATTGCTTCTATCACACCCTTATAGTTCACAAAGGGGAACCCCGATGCGGGATGGGTTTTCGGTGAAGAACTAATGCCCATTTTGGTCAAAGAATTACCCCCTAATGAATTTTTCTTCGATAAGAAAAGGAAGGATGTAGTGAAGCAAGAATCATATCAAAAAGTGGGCGTAGTGGCTAAAAGATTTAAAATCTTGACAGAAGGAAAGCCCGTAGGGGAGGAGGAATTCACCGACGAGATAGCAGGAACACTGGGGGCTTATGCTATAGCTAACCAGTACTCCATGGGAACCTTGAAGGCACAGTTAAAGCGAAAGAACCTCTTAATCGGTAATTTGGAAGCTAGGGTGGCTACGGTGGAAGAAAATGCCAGGGATGAGGTGAGCAGAAGCCTCAAGCAGGCCAGAATAACTGATCTGCAGGAGATTAAGAAGCTTAGATCCAACCTTGAGCTGACGCGCCAGTCGACGCAAGTAAGTGAAATGTGGGTAAGCTAACAGGAGCAAAAAATAATACAGTTATAGTCGAAGTTGGATGTCGTTGAGAATCAAGTTTTAGACATAAAAATGTTCATATCCCAAGCTGCCGAAATCCGACAGAAGGTATTAACGGCTCAACAAGACTTGCTTGTAAAAGTGGGAACCATTCAGAACCACTTTCAGATGATAGATCAAGTGTTAGAAAATATTTCTTTGAGAGAAAGAGAAGATGGGGCAGCTCGGGTTGCTTTCCAGGACACTGTTATAGCTATGGTGAAGATAGAGATGGTCAAAAACTCAAATTATCCATCGCAGAATAAAATAGAGGGAATATCTTGCTAAAGTTCTGGGAGCATAATATATCAAAAAGCAGGGGAGAGCTAAAGAGGTGATGAATTCTTGTGAGGAAAAGTTCGCCTTGATAAATAAAAGTTTGTTAGACCTTGATAAGGAAGGTGGTGCTGGGACGCTGGGAAAAATCAATATAGCTAAACACCTGCTGGACATCAAAGAAAACGTGGAGAAGGAGCAAGCGGAGATATCCCAGATAAGCTAGGTTGATATGGTCCAAGTGGAAAAATGGCTAGTACAACCAAGTTTACAATTATTCTCTATCATCACGAAATACCAACAAGTAGGTAAAAGGTTGCCACACTTGGCGAAGATTTGTTACACCTTTGAGGCAAGAAACCAAGCAGAGCCTTCCAGGTTGATAGCCTAGTTGGTTGAAAGGTGTGTCATTTGCATTGAGCAGCCGAAGGGGCATGTTTTTGGTGCTAAATAATGACAGATGTCAACCCATTCTATTTCTGGAACTGGAAGAGCAAAGAAAGGAAGGTGCTCTGCCCTTACGAGGGAAGACAAAAGATTAGGAGATGAAACACTCCATTTTTTCATTTGTAACTGACAAGTTTCCAGAACGATCGACATTCTAAATGTTTAGAAGTTTGTTTAAATATACATTTAGGAAGAGACACGAAGGGATTTTTTTTTTGGTTGGAGATTGTAATAAAGAAATTTCTTTTTAGCTAGGATTAATACAAAGTGAATTGAAGACTCCATATTCCGTCAAGATTGAGTTATGTGTTTTCCTCTGTGATTTCATACTTCATGTCATTTTTTACATATACATCTTTGATGAATGTTTTATCTGCAATTTAGTATAACTTCTACTATGGTGATCAGGTTCTAGTTATCTAGTTATTTACAGTTTTTCCTCTGTATCAGCTACTAGCAGGTACAAGACCTATGAATTACCTAGATCTCTACATTTTATGCTTTCATCAAGGTATCTCTATCTTTTCTTCTTCTGCTATAGCGTGGGATTCCTATGAAATTGATGCCCCACATTATTGACAACTCTATGTTTTTCTTTCATTTTCAAACTCGGTTCAGATTTTAACTTAGTTACGGAAAACAACCTTCAATTTTGTTAAACCCTTCGATTGGCTTCACTAAATTTTCCTCGTATAATCTAAAATTGAAATAAGCACTTTAAAACATCAACCCTTTTTTTAAAGCTCTGTTCTCCCCATGACTGTACCCGTCGTAAGGTATCCCAACATTGAACCCGGCCTATCGGATCAAACCAGCATCACTTTGAATCTTTTCGATACCATACTTAAGACTTCCATCACCCGGATAGAGCTCGAGCGTTCATGGGCTGCCATCGAACGAGATATCAACATTCAAGAATATTTGGAAGCTAGACAAAGACAACTCAGAAATCATCCATAGCTTCTTTCCCCGAAGTTGTTTCTTCCCCTTTTTATCACTCACTCACTTTGGATTCTTAGACTCTATACTTTATAGCCTTAAGTGTAGACTCTGGAACAACAAAGGGTCCTCTCAAACTAGGTAAATGTTAACCTACAGTTCGAGCCACGACGAGAGTGCTAGTAGGCTGTGGTAGGGTTGTTGTCCACACCTCTCCCTCAACATATCTGGTAGTCGTGCGTAACCCCTCTACTCCACATGTGAGTCTGGTCGGTAAGCTATCGTCAGCCTGCATCATCAACAAATCATGTCAGAAATATATCCATATCATATCATCTAATCAGATGCACTAATAACACAAATAAAATAATCAAACCCCAATGGTTCACTCCCTGACTCGATCCAGAGTCCAAGGGTTTCCATTGATGCCTCTGCATCCTCTAGGTCCAAAATCCTGCACACTCAGGAAAATCGAGTCAATAACACCTGTTTATGTCAATGCAACATAATAACATGTCAACAATTCATGATGCCTCATAATCGTGATCAAATGTTTAATAGTATAATAATCTGGATCACTTGCAAGCAAGTGTCCTAAAAGAATAATTTTGTTCAGGGCAAGCAAGAGCGGGATGTTACACCTTTTGATTCTTTGATTGCACAATGTGTACATCCGAGGACTGGGTGGTAGGGGTGGTCAGTAAAAAGGTCGGACCAACCACAATTTGTTGAATAGACAATTGTTGCATCGGGTCAGAGACCAGATCTACGATTTTTCTTTGAGAGGAACCGACAATATCGTTGACATGTGGTCCTTATTTCAGTTTTGACAAGTCATGTAATGTCCCTAGACTCTCAAGCTGGGCCATGCCACATAATCTCAACTTCTGTCTCTAGGATATTCTTTCTAGCAACCAAGCTCACTACTGGACAATGCTACTTTAAAATTTCCTAGTGTGTGAATGCTACTTATAATGATCCCTCTTACAAGTAGACCATATTAACTACAAAAAACCCTAATGTACTATGACCAGACTCATGTTGAGCCTCACTCTACGAGTACACATATTTTAATACAATTATAATAGAAAAATAAATGTCACAAATCCTCTGCGTGCTTTATCCATTCAATACACACACATACACACATAGTTTTGAGTGCAACACTTATGCACACAAAGTACTATTGTACGCTCAAGCAATCCAATACTACACACAAATTCTATCACTTTGTGTGCACATAATGCTTCACTGCACACTCAGTGAATCATACCATGCCTTGGTATATTCTAATCATACCACAAAGTTTAACTTATAGGAATACTTAGGAACTTCCATACTTCTCATGAGAAACAATACATATATATTCATTATACATGTAGCTAACAAGAAACACTTATAACTATTGTGCTCACATGTGACGCAACATACATGAATAAGACACCTAAATACATATATATAAGAGGTAACATTATACATACTTAACCACAATATGCAGATGCAAAATCATACAGAATATAAACCCATTTAAAATATAACTTTAGATAACACAATAATTAAAAAAGTCTATGAAGTTCATTTGTCTCTTATGAAATGTCACTAACTATGTGCATGAATCAGACGTTCCTCCCATCCATAGACTCTGTCGATCATAATCTCTCAGTGACAGGTCACCCACGAGATGGACTTAAACTCCATAGGAAAAAGGGTTCCTATTTCTAGACAATGGTTTGATATTCAACAAAATAATTGGTCCAACGTGACAAATCCTACAACTACCCTACATTATCTCATTCCCCACATGCCTATCCCACCCTAGGAAGTGTGCCCCTTCTTTTCTCAATACTCCTACAACTGCCCCACTTCCCTTCCAGGGCTTCAACAATAGGCCAGACAGATCCCTGTATCTAATGGTCAACACACTAGAGAACAATTCCCATCAAAATATCACCTAGAGTGTGCTCATGGTCCTAACAAATCACCTCTTTGATAAGAAACAAGCCTTCCCAACAATAGGGATAAGCGAAATGACAATAAGTTACCACACAATATGTATTCCTTCCTAAAGGAAATTTTGTCAGAAGGATTTTAGAATGAGTGATCCCCCAAATTACACTAAGGCCATCAATATATATTTCATGCCTTCAAATTGACACTTGTCACCTTTAGAAGTATATTTATCCTCTTGGTGACTCGTTCCCTACCCTTAGAAACTTAGGATAAATACATATCCATAAATTAAACCTCTGGAAATATTATTAAAATATTCCCTTGGCTTAAGCTTCTTCTTTTTCCTTTTTCGTGGGGTTTATCCCTCGTCTATTTTCATTTGATTCGATTATATGAGTAGTGATGTGATTATATTAACAATCTTGGGGGTGATTACATTTACAATACAGGTGCATTGACCTTTTTCATCCAAGCTCACCAACCTTAAAATATAAGCATAAATATAAAGGCTCTCGGGCCTCAGAACTACATGCCTAATTTGATGCATGCAAGAATCTGGGATGTGTGCACTCCTATTTTGATACACCATCCTAACACAATTTCACAAGTGCACACTACATTATAAAATGTTTGTTTTCTTTCTTTGATGTACAATCCCCGCATAATAACCAAACTATGGAATGTGTGCACAAAATTGAATTCAAGACTTGCTAGTAACAACTCACCAACTTATATGTATACACACACACACACACACACACACACACACACACACACACTTTTATTTATATTTATAGTTGGGGTTCATCCTAGGGGTATTACATTCCCCTTCCCCTTATATATGCATTGTCCTCAGTTCATTACCTACTCATGTATAATCAAAACTTTCAAAAGTCTTCAAAGAGATGTGGATACTTTGCTCGCATAGAATCCTCATGTTCCCATGTTGCATCCTCAAGACCGTAATAGGTCCACTTGACCTTTACCACTCCTACTGTGTGATTCCAGAGAATCTTGACTTTCTAATCCAATATGCACACTAGTTGAACTCAGAATTCTCTCTCTTGCTCCACCTGAATCACACTCCAATCAATGACATGATTAGCATCAATTATATACTTTTTAAGTAAAGAAACATGGAATACATTATGAATACTCAAGGATGCAGGTATAACCAACATATACACGACAAGACCAATCCTCTCTAGGATTTTGAATGGCCCACAATATCGTGTTTCTAGATTAGAGTAATTCCACAACATCGAGGAACTTCATCTTACTTTTACTTTTAGGAACACATGGTTACCCACTTTAAATTCTCTAAAAGTTTGGCCTTTATCTTCATAGGTTTTTTTTATTCCTTGGGCAACTTTTAAATTTTTATTTATTTTTACCATTTTCTCTTCCATTTCCTCGAGTAGATCTGGCCCAACTACTGCACATTCTATTGGGTTATCCCAACTCACAGGTGTGTTGCACCTTCTACCATATAGTGCTTCAAATGGACTCATCTTTAAATATGTTTGACATCCATTTTTGTAAGCTAACTCTATCAGATGTAATTAGTCTTCCCATTTTGATGGTTTATCCATCACATACATCCTTAGGACATCTTTTATTACTTGATTTACCCTCTCTGTTTGTCCATCTATCTCAAGGTGATATGTTGTGCTAACGTTTAGAATTGTCCCAATTCCTTTGAACAATCCCTTCCAAAAATTTGAAGTGAACTTGGGATCTTTATTAGACACAATTTCCTTAGGCATACCATGCAATTTAGTAATTTCTTGCATGTATATCTCATCAACGTCAGTTTCCTTGTGCACTGATTTCATTGGAACAAAATGGGAAGATTTAGTAAGCTTTTCCACCACCACCATAATAGAATCATGTTGCTTGGAAGTATTAGGAAAATTAGTTATAAAATCCATCATTATAACTTCCCACTTCCATTCAAGAATGGGAAAAGGTCATAGAAAACCAACTGGATGTCTTTCCTTAGCCTTGAGCTTCTTACATTTGAGACATCTAGCAATAAAATCAACAACTTCCTTTTTCATACCTGGCCAATAGTATTGCTTCTTGACTGCGACAATTGTCTTCTGCTAACCTGGATGTCCAACATAAGGAACCTTATGCATCTCTGACAATATCAGGATATTCAACTCTTGATGATTTGGCACATAGATTATGTGTCTATACATGAGGATCCCATCCTCTCTTAGCTCATTACCTTCCAAATTATTTTGTGACATACCTTGTTATAAGTTCACCTTTATGTCCACATAGCACATATATGATTTGGAAAATTCTAAAATAATGTTGCACAAATATGTTTTGTACATGCTAGTGGTTGTAGCATGCATCTCATGCATGCTCCTGCTGAGTGCATCAACCACCTTGTTATGTTTTCCTCTGATATGATTTATTTCAAAGTCATACTAACTGAGGAAATCTAACCACCTACTTTGTTTGACATTTAAACTTGGTTTTCGAAACAAATATTTCAAACCACAATGGTTTGTTCTCAGTTTAAACATTTTACCCATGAGATAATGCCACCACATCTTCAAGGCATGCATTATAGCTGCCAATTGTAAATTATGAGTAGTGTAGAGACTTTCATGTTGTTTCAACTTATTTGATTCATAGCATACCACATGTCCATTATGAATCAAGACTCCACTAAGTTCTTCCTTGCATGCATCCATGCACACAACGAAGTCTACATCAAGATCAACAATTCTCAAAATTGGCGCACTTGTCAACAAACTCTTCAAGTGCTAAAAATACCTTAGACAATACATAGTCCACTCAAATCACACACCTTCCTTATCCATGGATATGATTGGATGCACAATATTTGAGAATATGTCAATAAACCTTTTGTAGTACCATGCTAGTCCCATAAAGGGTATCACTTCTACAACATTTGTTGGTGTTGGCCATTCCTCAATGGGTTTTATCTTCATTGGGTCCACAACTATTCCTTCCTCTGAAATTATATGACCCAAGTAATAAATCTTTCTCTGGTAAAATGAACACTTTCTCAACTTTGCATAAAGTTGATGCTCCCTCAATACTTGTAACACCATCCTCAAGTGCCACTCGCGCTCTTCTTCAAAATTTGAGTAAATAAGTATGTCATCCAAAAATTCAATGAAAAACCTATCTAAATAACTTCTGAAAAACTCCATTCATTAAACACATGAAGACAAATGGTGTAATTGACAACCCAAATGGAACCATTGTAAACTCGTAATGACCATACCTTGTTCTGAAGGAAGTATTTATGATGTCTTCCTATTTTATTCTCACTTGGTGATATCCATATCTGAGATCAATATTGGAAAATAGCCTTGCACCCTTTAACTAATTAAACACTTCATCTATCCTTGGAAAAGGATACTTTTTCTTCACCGTTACCTTATTCAACTGCCCAAAGTCAATACAAAATCTGAACGTACCATCCTTATTCTTCACAAATAAAACTAGCACACCCCAAGGCGACACACTTGGGCGTATATACACCTTCTTCAGAAGTTCTTCAAGTTGCATATGAAACTCCTTCAATTCTAGCATACTGCTGGCTGGAGTTTACGACACACCGTCAATGAGAAGGGAAGATCCGATCCAAGGTTGTCTAGTTAACCCAAGCCGTTTAAAATAACCTACCATGATGGTTTTTGTGGCTCCGTTAGCCAATGAAAACACTGAAGTAAAATAAGAGAGGTACAAACTATCTATCTATATAATATTATTACGTACGTTAATTGATAATCATATATGTTAATATATATATATATATACGACATGTATGTACAGATACAAGGTTTGCATAAAGCCTTGTGAAAATGAAAGTTTAACTAGTGAATTTTTTTTTGAATAAGATATAAGTCTAAGGAAATTATTCTATTTCTATAAGTCACAAATAACAAAATGAATGAATAAAATTCAAAATGATATAACTATAATGAACAAAGCATTTAAAGTTTGAATGATTTAATCGTTATTCATTCATAAAGTAAATAAATCAACTAAAAGAAAAACTAACTAACCTGATGTTGATCAACAATAAAGAAAGAGAACTAGTTATTTGTCTTTCTATGTAGTGAAAGCTCCACGAACCTGTAGCTAAGCAGAAATCTATGACAAGAGGAAAACAATGATATTTCCTTAAGTAACTCAAGTAATTTTATTTTTTGAAACAATCTATAAGAAACAAAAAGACAAATGTTTTTCTCATGTGAATTTATATTATTCAAAATCTGGAGATGGAATCAACTCTAATCTCTGGAAAATGACGTAATCAAATTATAACATTCAACATAAACTAAAAATGTACAGACATTTAATTAGCCACAAAGATTATGATAACCATAAATGATGGACCATACAAGAGATAAGCAGAACATGAAAGCATAGGTGTTGAATAGACTAAAGCTAATTCATAACATATATGTTTTCATGTTCATAAATATATGAAATTAATATGAAGATGATCACATCATACATTTTACATAAGGACTAAAGCCAAAAAGAAAATTGCATTTCATATCATTCCCCAAAAGATAAGTCCATCTTCAGGTCCAAAAATAATGCCCCCCTCTCTGGGAAAGTACCAGTATTTAAAATAAGTTCATGATCTATTTCTCATGTATTCTAAGATAGAGACAGATCCATCCTTATTAAATTCTTTTTCCATAAAATAACCAAAAAAATAGGTATGTTGTAACAACCATACAAAAATAGTTACATACAAGATATTATTGAAAATGTTTTTTAAATAAAAACTTGCAAATTTGGAGCATCTCCAACGATTCACTTGTTCCATCAACCATTTGCAATTCGCTCCTCTTCAAACTTGAGAAGAAAAATGGAATTTAATTTAGAAAACGAATCTAGTAAACTAATTAAAGACAAGCTACATAATCTATGATTATGTAGCTGGTCTAATAAAACAAAATTAAAAAAAATTATGTTATAATAAAACAATCAAAACATTAATTCCAAGAAATTTGTTTACCCAATAAACATTTGAACAAGAGTCGTAAGATAATTTCAAGTTCATAACAACGTTGAAGTTGGATGAATTTTTTATAATGATATCTCCTGATTCCCTGAATCTTTTGCTAGCTTTGGGGGAAGTTTGTTGCACACTGACTCTTAGATCCATGTTTTCTCTTTCCAATACCATGTTTCGAGTCACAACTTGATTCATATGAGCTTGCAAATAAGGGATATCTTGATAGTACCTCTAGATCCAAGTGAAGCATTCTTCAAAGTATACCTGTTACAATCTCGGTAGGCGGAGAGAATTATTTGAGTTCAACGGTTTATCTTGTGCCATTGCCTTTTTAAATCATATTGGATTCCTAAAAACCCCTCTTGTTCCTTTAAAAATGGATGTAGGTTTGAAAAAAAATCATATTGGGGTGAATCCTCTCTAGTGGCATCAAAATTTTCATCCTCGACAGAGATCGTATATTCAATGACCACTGTATGAATGTGTTTATCAAGGTTTTGATATTGGTTCTTGGTAATCCTTGACAAAAGTCTACCACTCCTCTTATTTATGAAATCTAGGTCATTAACATTATGTGTGACTTGCTTACCCTGTTTCTTGATTTTATTTTTATCCTTACTAAGCATAGTCTGTACAGGATCAGGGGTGACCAATGACCTATCTCTTAAAAGACTCGTAATTTCTTCCAAGTATTTCTTAGGAACAAAATCACGTTTTTTGGAGGCAACCTCAGATATTGGAGGAAAATCAATCGGGGTGTCAGAAGGTAAGACATGGTCTTTTGAGACTTTTATTTCAACTCGAAAAATTTGTAGAGAATGGGATGATATGCTTGGGCCGAAAGGCTCATCAACATTCATAGGTACACTAGGAACAATTTCATATGATGAAGGAATAAAACTATTCCTAACAAGAAAACCCTACCAATTATTTCCCATCTTTAATAATTGGTCATTAACCAGAACCCGAATTAGACCATGGTGGAATAAACTGGACTAAGAGTTAGGGTTTTGTCTCTGGTAAAACCTGTACATTTTCTGGAGACTCTTAAGAAAATAAAAAGGAAAGTTCAACTTAAAACCCAGAAATACCATCAATAGGCATATATGAAATAAAAACACCAATCCATAACATCCCTCACAGGTCACGAATTGTTTAATTATCAACAACAAGCCATGCCAACAAGTTTTGAATAACTGGATATGCGTACCTTTTACGTTATAGCGTGATTTTCTGGATACCATCAGTAAATTCCATGGGATACCTTCTATTTTCAGGTTTTTGAACCAATGCCCCCCTTCTTGTGATAGAAACCTGGCCTCTGCTATGGAATCTTCATCTACTTGCAACTGCAAGTCGCCTGTCTTGGATTTTTCATCATCAAAAGTCTTGGAAAAGGCATGTGAAACTCCCAGGTTAAAACCTGCAAAATACTGGACAAATTTAACCCAACCTAAAAGGACGAGGTCATCTACAACATCATCATGAGAAAACAAATCATGTGAGCCATTCGGCTCCACCCTAACCATTGGAGCCATCAACTTGTGCATGATATACCAAAATATCCAAAATGTAGGGGTCTGCGACCGATCCAACCTGAAAAAAAGGGTAGAGTTTGCATGGCTATTTGTGACCCAAAAAATAAGGGCTCGGGAGGATGCTACCATGACTTCCACCCTAAACGTTGATTAAATAGCCCGAACCAGAGGACGAAAAACTCAAAAACCACTTCACCTACTGAAAACCTACTCCCTGGTTACGAAGAACAATCCAAACGATAAAATGAATGTGATCATTGATGGACAATACATACCGGTTATGGTTTCATAGAAAGGTAACTAGCCAAGTCATATGTTGATTGGGTAGTGACATAACAATTTAAAGCACCATTCAAATCATATGGTAAGGTCATAAAGTCACAACCAAAATCACAAAGGGTAAGGAAATAATCAATACTTTCAAAATTGATTTAATCATAACATAAATCAACTACGATTTGGTTCTATCCTTATGCTATAAAAATTTCACATAATCACATACTCACCAAGCTTACATGTTTTTTGATTTTAGGTGTTTCAAAGGATCGTTTGGTTTTACAAGGAGAAAAACCTTTAGAGTTCATTTAATGTGTTTATAAAAGGATTTCAATTTCATGCTCGCCAGTCATGAAATTGAAATGGGTAAACAAGTCAGATATCAGTAAAATAAAACTTAAAACAACTGATCACCCAAATAATCACTAAAAAACAACAATCAAATTCGTTGCAAATAAAAATTAGGCAGCGTATAAAATTTTCCTTTGTAATTTTTTGCATTTCAAAAATCGATGAATCGATATGAATAGTTGGTTGCCAACACATACTCATCCTATAAGGAGTATTGGATATAGGAGCTTCTCCTGGCATCATATTTATAGAGAAGTTGATATCTCTTTTCGATGGAAACACAATATTTATTTAACTACATCCTCAAATTCCTTTAGTAATGTGCAGTCTTCAACACTTGGCACTTTATCCACAGGTGCCTCATCCATGTGCACTGAAAATACTTAACATCATGTCCTATAACCTTTCCTCAATTGTAAGGCTAACATTTCTCTTATAGTCACAACCCTTGGAATGTATTGAACCATTCTCAAATTTCCTTACTCATCTAATAAAGTAAATTCCTTATTATAATAGTCTAGAAAAACATGATGTTGGTTCAACCAATCCATACCAATGATGAAATTTGTAACACCCATATTTCCCCCAGCTTGTAATTAATCGTTAATTATGATTACCATACTAAGGCATGTGAACAATGTAAATGTATTGTTATTTAGATTGCCAATGACTAAATGTGGGGGTGAAGCCTTGAAGTACTGACCATGATATCACTAGAGGAAAGAATGGGAAAACTATAAGAGAGGGTTCATTATGTCAAATGACCCTGATTTTCCCATTTTTGGGAATGATAAACCCCCTTTGGATCCCAAGGAGAGGAATTAGTTAATGAAGGAAGGACTGGTTTTTGAACACTCAACAACTCGCATGAATGTAAGCATGGTATGACTGAAGAACATTGGCCTGAAGTACCGTAGGGTCTGGAAGACTAGCTTGACCCGAGTTTCCTTCTGACAGAAGGAGCGAGAAAGGTAGAGACCCATCATGGGAAAGTATATATAGAAAATAGAGACAAGGAAGAGAAAAAAAAGTGTGTGAGGCTCTATAGAGAGTAGGAGAGACACCAAACAAGAGTGCATGCATAGAGGGGAACGCACAACCCGGGTATGCAGAAGGAAAGAGAAAGGCCGTGAGTTTTATTTTGAGGAAGAATCTGATTAACCTCGTCATTTTTTTGTGAAAGAGAGAGGATATCTGAGAAAAAACATAAATTTCCCTGGTAATATCATGGCTTCGCACGGGGGTGTCCAAAGCACTAAGAATGAATGCCTCTGAGCCTATGGTTGGGTGGAAAGGTGAACACCCACAGTCAGTTCATTGGATACAATCTAAAATAGATAAGTATTCTCATATCTTGTATATTTGAACTGTAACTATAAATTAAAGTTGGATATCCTATAAATGTTTTAGGTATGTTCATGTTTTCTTGATGATTAGACTATGTCCCTTTATCCTTGACTTATCGTTTATTTAAGTAAGTAAGGAACTATATGGTTTGTGCACGTAAATGATCGAACCCTGTAGTGGCTCAAGTTTAAGCAGATGAACTGTGAGTTTGTCGACCTTGGGTATAGTTCCTCATATGCATGTCAACCCTCCCAGTTGTTTTCAGTCTACTGGGAGAAGGAGTCTGTTAAGATAAAGAGGAAGACTGCAAAGTGTGTGCCAACACCTAAGTCTTTTAGAATTGATGAAGCTCAAGAAGGATAATGATATTTAAGTCTCTAAAGGGAAGAACCTTTCATTTAGAAGATGAGCGGAAAAGATCCGTTTGGGAGAATCCAAGGTTTGTCACGACAATTGGATATGAAGAAGGAGTGTAGGTGTTAACTCCTCGACTCCTTTAGTCTTCGCGAGTTTGAAGAAATTTTGTATTCTTCATAAGGGAGACAAATCCTCTGAAGTCCCAAAGTATGAAGAAAATTGGGATCATCCATCAGAAGGGACACATGTCGCCAGATCCCACGGTTAAAAGAGTGGAACTTTGTCATTTTTTAATCGTTGTGTTAAAGAGAAGAGGAACTCCCGAAGGGCTAAAGAATGAAGTCCTAAAGCCACGACAACCGTAGATCTGTGGGTCCACGTAGATGGACCCTGACCATAAGAAATAAACTATGGTCATACCAATGCTGAACAACACCAGAAGTTACAAGGAGTTTGTGTAGAAAAACTCTTGAATGTTGAATTCATGAAGTAATAGGAACCATAGATCTATGGATCTACGTGGCTAGATATCGACCGTGAGATCTGAGGGATGGTAGAAGCCTATCATTCCATTGTGACTTGACCTAGTGAAATCATCCAGGGTGACGTGGACCCACGATCAACATGCCACATATCACCAATATATGGATGTTTTTCAGACCCCTTGCGCCTATTAGAGAATGACAGATGTCATCCCCCAAAGAGCACACTTCACATCTGACCCTTGCTGCATGTCATTTTATGGTTCATGCCCGCCTGGCCAATGTGGTTGGTGACGTGTCTGAGACTCTGAGAGTTTGGATAACTTCAGGAGTTCAGAAGATTTGGGTGTTGTATAATAAAGGGATGTTCAAATTCGATCGTTGATTGCTTAATGTTGAACGTTCAATGATGATAGACGATTAATGAAATGATGAAAACATATGATGTCAGTTGCCGATTGTTGAACGTCAAACGCAGAAAAATGGGCGTTCAATGAAAAATGTTGAACGTCGATCGCCGAAGGGAAAAGGCCATGTGGCGATATTTTAGGACTTCGAGGAGTAAGAAAAAGGGGCGTTTAGCGCCAAACGCTAAATACCCCAACTAATAATCTCCCAAGTAACTTTGAGAGGCAATAAATTGCATACTAGAGCTCATATTTTAGTGCGGTGGCGACCATTAGAAAGCTAATTGCGAGCAGTAGAAAATGGAGATCCCAAAATTAGGATTTGAGATAATTAGGAAAAACAAAAATTTGATGCCCCATCCCTAGAAAGGGTATTTATGGGTTGGAAGTGTTACAAATTGGTATTAGAGCATGGAGACAACAATTGACCTGGTTGGGATCATGCATGAGTAACATAAAATATTATTAGAATTTTTTTAAGGGAGAGGGCGTACTACCCTACCCTATCTAGTAGAGCATGATTCAGACACAGGCCTGGATAGGCGGGAGAACAATCTAAAGGATAGGCTAACATGAGCCTCCTGAGAGTACCATTATCATACGGAATTTATGTGCACAAGTTCATTGGAGGATGTATATTAAAATTCAGTTGGGATTTTACCCAACGAGATTGAATCATGCTAGTTTGTGGCAAACGAAGCCCATCATTTCTTTGGGAAATGATAGTTGAACCTACAGGAGTGGGATTATGCTGATGGGAACTAACAAAAAGACTTGGATGTGAAGGGATTGAAAGGATATGTAGCACATATTGAAAGGATCAGAGGGAGGAGCACATATTTATACTTCATCATTTTGTTTGATATCTACAGGCTCTCGCTATTTAACCATATCTTCATTATCCTCGGTAGAAGAATGAGTAAATTATTTCCCTTCCTCATGGGATTGGAAAACCTTATTATGATCACTCTTCTCAACCTCCTGTTGGTTGACGACTTGTTCTATTCTTTCAAATATATCAAGGGAAAGTAATCTCTCTAGACTAAAGGTATCTGGGGTACCTGTGGGGTCATCAACTTTGGTTCCTAGAGACAAGATGTGTTTTCTCTTGGACAAAGATATATTCTCCTCGATTTGTGTGTCCATGTTGTGATCTTCATCGAGCGTTCTTGGGCCCTTTTTACTGAGGGGAAACCCTATATTCAATAAGAGTGCATTGGTATAGAGATGAAGGATGTATTGGTATTCAGGTTGATGGCTTCCAGAAATTCGATATAGTATGTCCTCAAACCTATCCTGGAATTGTCTGACAGTTTCATTCTCAGTTTGTTTTACATGATCGAGTAGTTTTAGTAGTACTAGGATCTCTTCTAACTGAATGCCCCATATTTTGAGAAAGTTTTCTTCCAATTGTTCCATAGTTGTGATGCTAGCATCAGGGATATTGTCATGCCAAATTCTAGCATTTCCATGAAGAGTGGCGGCGAAGAGCTTCATTTCCAAATCTTCAACATCATCACTAATAGGGTGGAATTGAAAGAAAGCCCATAAATCATCCCTGTGATAGTCGACTCTCTCCCTATCACTACCAGTGAACCTAGGGAGACATTTTTCATAGTTAGGGGGAATTTTCCTAGGGTATCCTAGGATTTTACTCATGTCCAAGAGTTTGAAGTTTCCCAGGTCCCATTGAGAAGTCATGGTTGGTTTCATCACTAGTGTAGTTGCCAGATAATTCTCTTGAAATTACCAAAGGGATGAGGGGATCACCCTTAGTGGAGTCACCAGGTAAGCTTTGTAAAGTAAATAATTTTGAGGAAAATCTTGCCAAGAAGTGTTGTCTTGAGGAGAATTGACTTAGTGTTCCCCGACAACGACGCCAAAACATTATCTCACAATTTGTACTTATTCGAAAGGACAAGGTCTAGGGAAGGAAAATTGGCGTAATGAGAGGTTATCCTATCACTGTCACCTCAATGAGATACCTCTTTATATTTAGGTTTTATAGCCCATGGGAGATGTTCTCGATGACCTGGGGGTTTGATAAGGAAAAGGTTAAATTTTCTATGAAAATTTCCCCTCTCATAGGTCACACTCATAAAAAATTCCTAGGGTTTTAACCAATGAAGTAATGAATAATTAAGATGTAACTTCCCATAACAAATCAACAGGAAAATATATCTTTTGCAAGTACAACTTGTTGTTAGTACTTCATAAAACCATGGAATTTGTCAATAAAGGAAATAGTTGATTTATGATGAAACAAACAAAAGTTTATAGCGGAAATGTTTATAAGACAATAGCTTCACAATAAATGCCTTAAAATGGCTTCAAAATGACCAAGAATGATTACTCATTAACACCAAAATACTATCATTTGTCAGAAGCAAGTAAGGAAGTGTATTAATCAACTTTTTCAATTTCTTTTAGGTGCTTTTAGTGCTACAATAGATGGTTGTAGATTACTTTTTTAACAACAAAAAATAAGTTAGTAGAATAGACTATTCTAAGGTTAGGAGTAGTTAGTAGAGAGCTTAAGGTATAGGTTTTGATAATAGTTTTTCTCAATCACTCAATAGCAAGGCTTAGATCATTGTTGTTTTAGGGTAAATGGATTCCTTTTAGGCAATGAAAAATCTTGAAGGAACAAATGATAACGAGAGAATTAAAGACAAGAGGGTCAATAATTGAAGTGTTGGTAGCCCAAGGATTCAATCACCAAACCCTAGGGGGGAAATGGATACTAGGAAGTAGGTAACCCTAGTCCCTAGTAGTTTTCTTCCTTCTTTAACTCAAGGATGAAGTAGATGATGGCTTAGATGAATAAAAATGTGCTAGGTTGTTGTAATGGCAAGGACCTTAGAAAAGATTCAAGAAAATCGGTTTTCTAGCATAATCTAGTAGGTGAAAGCTATTAAAACAAGGAAAATAACATGTTCTTAGCCTCCTAGGGTTTTAAGATAGCAATTTCATAATATTAGTATAAATGAAAGATTAATGTAACTATAATCATTAAATGAAGAAGAATTTCAGAAAATTTACTTACTTCCACCAAGAATCATCTAGCAAATACTTTAGTTGAACACTTCCACTAAGAAAATTGCCAAAATAGTCCAAAATAGGCCTCCTTCAAGAAGTGTGCATCAAATTTCGGCCAAGTAACCCTAATTAGGGTAAAAATTTCAGACCTCACACTTGTGTGAGTGAAATATGCTAACAAAATAAAAGAAAAAATACCTTATTTATATAGTTACAATGACTAGAATTAGGTCAAAAAGGTCAACATGGCCAGCTTACATGTAATATCTAGTTTTAACATTAAATGATAAATTAAAACCCTAAATCAAGTAGAAAAGGTGAATTCATGCCCTTTTAGGGTGACTTTAGGCCTTCTTAGGGAAACATTGGTCTCCAGGAGCAAAACGTTAGGCCTCCTAAGGCCTCTGGATCAAACCACATGTGCCACTTGGCACATAATTGGCTCCAAAGTATACAAAACGTTGGGTGATGTCAAGGGTCACATAGGTGACGCCATGGGCCTTCCAAGGCCTACATCATAGTGAGAAGGGAAAGAACCCTCTGGGTCCAGGCAATCTCTGGTGGAACTTCCTCCTCCCTCTCTGGTGCAAACCTCTGATTTGTCTTTGACCCTGACTAGGGTCTCAACATCCATCTGGTGGGATTTTATCCCTGTGGAGGTCCGAACTAATCATCTCCCCATGTGTAATTATCCATCGGGTGTGGCCCTGAAAAAAGAACAAGTACGCCCTCCATGGGCTCATAAGTCACAACGATCATAGAAATGTCAATCACATCTAATAATCAAGTTATTTAAAAATGTGCATAAAAGCCCCTTTTCCCAGGTAAGTGCCCAAAGACGTTATGCTATTCTAGAAGACGGGTTTGGAGGGGACATTAGGATGTCTTATTGGGACAATTCTCATTGTACATGGGATGTTTCCAGATGAAGACAAATCTAGGCCATGTAAGTGGATGAGGTGGTAAGGGATGTCTAAGAAATGGGTGCATTGATGACAGGGGAATGTATGGCTTACCTGTGGGTGCCTATGAAGAGGGTGAGTTGCTTCTTGTCATGGATGCAAATGTTTCCAAGCCCATTCAATGCCTTCTATCTTTTGTATCTTATTTCTTTTTCTTTCAAGATACTAGTTAGGGGACACTGCCCTGGCGTGGTGACTAGTGGTGACAATGTTACCCACAATAATTTCACGGAGATGAGAAGGATGGATTGTGATGAGAACTCCTTTCTCTTGGCTATGCCACCAAGATCCATTACCCTAGTGTAGTGACCAGTTGAATTATAGTGTCATACTTCTACAAGCCCATGGACCTAATAAGTTGGCTCATGATGAGACCTCCTATCCTAGAACTAGGTCTTGATTTTATTATTTTATGGGTCCCTCTATTTCTTGTTGAGAATATTTTTATTTCTTTCTCAGGGATCCCTGGACGAAGCATATGAAGGTTTTGTTATTTTGTATTTTATCTTTTGTTAGCTACTATTACACTCTAAGCCTTTAGCCCCTTCTTCCCACAAGGTAAGGTACAACCCTTTGCTAGCTTGGGAAACCCAACGCCCGAACCAATGTATGGGATGGATGAGAGGAAAAAATATTAAAAGTGGTAAGTATGGTGGGAATGGATCATGAACTTTCATGAACCCACCTAGTGGAAACTCAAACCCTATGGGAATCAACTTACTAGGGAATCCTGTCATTCCCCCCAGGTGTGGAAAAGTGGAAAAGCATAAGGTCCAAGCACAAGATAGAAGTAAAAAGAATTAAATGAACATATTCAAATGTTTTTAGAATCAGAGTGACACATACCATGATACTCAGACTCATTACCTCATGGAGCAAGACCCACTATTGTTGAATGACCAGATCGATGGAATGGATGTTGTTACTGCTAACAAGGTGGAGACACTGAAGAAGAAAGATGGGCCCTCTAGGGTCAGGCTCAAGTCCTTATGGCTCTCAATACTCCATGTCTAGGACCTGTGGGCCTTGAGACATAATCTCCTTAGTTAGCCCTAGGCTTGGGGATAACACCCCTACTATATGATCTCTCCACTACGCTCAGTTGATATTCAGAGGGGTTATCTTGTCATCTCTCCTTCAAGCAACCTCATGTTTGACTTTTGTGTTGGAGGAGCTTCCTAGCTATACTTATATGATAGTTGGGTTTGAACTCTCCCTAGATCACATTCCTAAGCTTGTTTTCTGGCCTTGGAGAAATTAACTTTCCAACCTAAACCAAGGCCCTCGCCTAAAACTAGTTTGTTTTCCCTATAAAATGAAAATGTTTGATTATTTTTTAGTTATCATTCATTTTATAGGGATGTTGTTTACTCAAAAGGGGTACATATAAAACTAGATGGTGTTTTGATGGACTCAACAGAGAAACACTTAAGAACATAAATGCAGGATGCAATTTCTTCACTAAAAATGAGTGTAACAACGCTTCAAATCAATGAAAACAAACTCTTTCTTTTACACCTTTTTCAAAAATGAAAACAATGTATTTTTTATTATATGTAAGACCTTAGACCACTTTTCAATGCAAATCTAAAATACTTTTTGAATGGAAATGCATAACAAAGTGCTAATGAATTTTGAAGACGAGATTTCTTTTCTTTTACAAAATGTTATTGCAACCGAAACAAACAACTATCGAAGCAAGAAAAATGAATGAAGACTTGAATGCTAGTAAGAAATTTATTTTCTTGAAAATTCTAGAGACAAGGGATCAAGCGAAGTTTTTTTTGTCTTTTTTGTTACTGAAAGAAACGAAACGAAATTACGATACATTTTTTTTTCTTTTCTTTCATGAAAAAAGGGAATAAGGTAAAAAGGAAGAAATAAAACAACCTATGATCACTGGAATACAACGATGAACTAGATACTAAGGCAAGACACACACAACTAACCTTTTAACCAACCTAAATAACGTTATGACCAAAAAAATTACCTAATAAAAAGAAAGAACTCTTAGGATGATTTCAAAGTTTTCAAAGACTTAGTTCACAACAATAAAAGTAAAAAGCAAAGTCAAAAGGATCAGATCATACTGAACAACCAACTTAGATCCTCCCAAAGCTAAGGGAAAGGAGCAAACACAAAATTATCACATAGATATAGGACTACATGTATAATAAATAATGTACATATGCTATTCAAAAAAATGAAAATTTTGTATATACATGATTCAAGTAGAGACAAGTGTGTATGGCTCAACAAAACTTTAAAAAATAGAAATTGCAAATCCAAGCAGAAGCTTCCAGAAACTTGGTAAAAGTTTCTAAGATAGAAAATGCTTTGAAAGAAAGCTTAGAAAATAAGAAAATTACAGAAATCAAAACAATCTAACAACCCTAAGAACAATCCAAACTAGGTGAAAAGATCCTCAATATGGTTTCCAATTCTATCATGGAATTTTTACCCCGTGACCTTGGGTCTGTGTCACAACAGAGCCTAACCGTATTGAAAAGACAAACCCTACGCTCAGACATGCAAACTTACAATAAAAATTAGTACTTGGAAGAGAGAATAGAAGACTTCACACCTTTTATCCAAACATTCAATGAAATTCCTCGTCCTTGACCTTTGATTTTCTCCCGATCTATGCCTGTACCAACCTGCAAAAGGATATCAAGTCTATACTACAATAAGGTAGTTATGAAATCAAGCTATACATGTAATGTGAAAATTCAAATATGTAAAGCAAGTTAACATATATAAATAGATTGAACAAAATTACACATATATGGAGGGAAAGAGAACCCTTTTATTGAAAACAATATAAGTAGGTAGTTATAACCTAACTCTAACCGTCGACACTAACTTGAAGATAATCTCTCAGGTTCCTCCACTGTTCCTTCAAACATCAACTCAACAAAATCAATTTTCCTTGAATGACTTGGAAGAGATAGGAACACACCCTATAGTAATATCTGAGAGAGGAAGGATTGTTGGAAAACAACCTTCCAGATCAGGGGGATGCTACTCAGAGGTTTAGGGAAATAGAGAGGCTTGCAAATTTGTCAACATAATCTTTCACCAAGGTTGTCTCCCTTCATTGATACCCTCATATGTTATTATATACCATCCTCAATGGGTTGAGGTGGTTTTATTCCATTGTGTAGGAGCCAAGGGAAGGTTGGGAACAAGCCAAACCAAAAACCTTGCCCAAAAATGTGGAATATTTTTATTTTTTCATAAAATTGAGGGTATACATGGTTTGTACATTGGAAAATAACGTATGTACGTGATTTGTACATGGGTGAATTGTGTATGGAAAGAAAATTTTTGTTTTTTAGATGACTTCAATGAAGGAGAATGAGATTTAAGTTTGCAAGCTAGGGAATGGACTAGGCCATCTCACAAATTCAAACTAGTGTGGAAATTAGTGGTATAAAATTTTAGGCCAGGGCTCTAAACATGGTTAAGGGAGGAAACATGAATCTTTGGTTCGTAAATGGATCTTCTATCCATCCAGGGAAAAGAAGGATGCCTCAAACAACCACATATGGCCTCCTGAAGGTATCCTTGGCCTATGATGTTGATGCCGCTAGGTGGTTTTGAGAAGTAGGTATGTGTCACAGGACCGTGGAAATTATCTAGGGAAGAAGGACATGCCTTAGGTCTGAAATTAAGATTTGGGGTAGAAAATCCATGAACAATACCTCAAAGAAGTACACATGACATTTGGAGGGTATCCTTGACTTTTCAGAATGGATGTTAGTTCCCTCACAAGGTTTTAGAATTAGCTATGGGTCTCAAGGCCTTGATATGTTTGATAGGGGGAACCAAAGCCTTAATTGAAGTTCAAATATTCTAGGCATCTAGGTCCAAACATGATGATTTAAACCACCACACTCAACCTCTTGAGGTTTTAGGTAGCTTCAAGGGCTCAATGGTCATGAATGACACCTCAAATCACCATATATGTCCTCTTGAGGGGATATTTGGCATCGAAGTGGGGATATGGGAATCATTAGGAGATTTTGAGCACTAGGTATGAGTATTGGGTCCTTGGAAATGATAAAGAGAGGAAACCTAGGCCTTATATTCTAAAGTAATATTCTAGGAATCTGGGGCCAACAATGACATGTTGAACCACCACCAAAGAGCTCTGCAAGATACCAGATATATAAAATGTGCAGAACAGAAACGAAATGCTAGAAATAACAGAATAACAGTAAAGTATCCAGCATAATCTTCACAATACACAGAAATGATATACGAAATAGCAACAGAAATAGCACTTGAACAG
>ML804641.1:0-15200 GCA_009831015.1 Picea engelmannii | reverse complement strand
TCTATTAGGTCTTCTTACATCCGCCTTATTCTATTTTATTGAAAGGTCTTATTTAATATTGACCTTTATTACATCCGAATACATTAATCTACTTATGTGCGGGTTAGGACCTTAACAAGATCTCTAGGGTATCCCTGGTCTTTGGATGGGGATAGTCAATATTATGAGGATTTTAACATTAAGTAAGAGGATTTGGAACCTAGATATGGTAAAGGGAAAAAATATAGGAGTTATTCCCTAAAGGAATCTTCTTGGCTTATGAGGCCAAGAATGACAACTTGAACGACCAAAAATGACCTCTAAAGGGAATCCTTTGCCTATAACTAGGTATATAGGCACCATGAGAATTGTATAGAACTAGGTATAGGTATCAATACCTTGAACATAGTCAGGGGAGGAACATGAACCTTATGTCCTAAAATAAGTTTCTATCCATCCAATCCCAAGAAGGATGCCTCAAACAACCACACATGGCATCCTGAGGGTATCCTAGCCTATGGTTTGAGATGTCAATGCCACTAGGTGGTTTTGAGAAATAGGTATGTATCCTAGGGTATTTAAAACTATCTAGGGAAGAATGACATGACTTAGGTCATAAATAAATATTTGAGGCATCCATAACGATGAACAATGCCACAAATCACTACACACAACCTCTTAAGGGTATTCTTGGTCTCTAAGAAATGTTGTTAGTGCCCTTATAAGGTTTTGAGCATTAGGTATGGGTCTAAAGGATTTGATATGGTTGAGGGGGGAACCCAAGCCTTAGTCGAAGTACAAATATTCTAGGCATCCAAGGCCAAACACAAAGCCTCAAACCACCATTGAGGGACTGTTGAGGGGATCTTTGGCCTTCAAGTGGATATATTGGCACTTTTATAATATTTGGAGCACTAGGTATGGGTCTTGGGTCCTTGAACATTATTGATAGAGGAAACACATTCCTTAGGTCCAAAAGGAATCTTATAGGAATCTAGGGGAAACAATGACAAGTTGAACCACCATAAAGGGCCTTTCCATAGTATCATCAGTCTATGTATGGGGATAGTCAACATTATGAGGTTTTAAACATTAGTTGTGCGTCTACAAACCCTAGATATGGTTAGGGAAAGAAACCCAATATTTATTCCCTAAAGGGATATTCTAAGTTTTTGGGGCTAAGAATGACACCTTGAATGACCACAAGTGACCTTTAGAGGGCATCCCTTGCCTCTAAATAGGTATATAGGTACCATTGTCATTTTTTATCACTAGGTATACGTTTTGGGGCCTTGAAAATGGTCAAGGGAGGAACCGTGAACCTTAGGTGAAAATATGGTAAGTTATCTAGATTTTCATTTATTATAACAGGAATGAGCACATGATTTAGAGTGTGTGCATGCTCTTTCTTAGGAATGTGCATGTGTTCTAAATAACACACACACACACTCCTACATATCAACACCCACATTTTCTAAATCATGTGTGTACTCCTACTTAGGAACATTCACATGTTCTAAAGCATGTGTGTGCTCCTAGTTAGGAATGCATGTGCATTCCTAAAAAGTATAAGTTGACAAACGTGTGTGGTGGTTTGGGGAGCACTAAGGCTATAGGATTGGGAATTCTTTCATATTTCTAAGAATGCATGCATGCATGTTCCTGTGTGTGCACATTTTTATTCAACCTATTTCCATAATTTCATCCATCAACTTCTTTCAAATTCCCTAAGAAGATATCTTCCATGGTGGTGAAGCTAGACCTTTATAAGTAGTATGATAGGGATAGCTTGTTCTATTTGAAATTGATGATAATCTATCTAGGCTCTGTGTACACTTTGTCAATTTGGTGATGTGTTGTTTATCAGTGATTACTTTTCCTATCTTAATAAATGGTCCAACATTTTATTGTTTAGGCCATTCAAGGGTATCAGGTAGAGAGGCCCCTTATCTCCATTATTTTTCATGATAGTAGAAAAGAGCTTGAGCATGGATTTGTTATAAGTATGATGAAATGGGAATTTTAAAGGTATAAATCTAGGAACATATTTATGTCTATCTCATTTCCTTTATTTTGATGATGCTATTTTAGTTTTTGATGGGTCTATAAGGGATGCTATCAAATTAAAAGAGATTTTAGAGTTGCACTACATATCCATAGGCATGATTCTTAATCTACCTAAATATGCTGTCTCTTTCTATGGGGTTAATGTATACGATACTAGGTTTATTCTTCAATTATTTCCCTACCAATAGATTAATTTGCAAGAATGATTGATATTTACTTAGGGCTTCATATTAAACGTAATGAATATGGGGTAAACTATTAGGAACATGGTTAAATGCCAAGGTTGATAAGTGAGTAAATTTATGGTGAAACAAGTAGCTATCTAGAGGAGGGACACTTACCCTAGCCAAGTTAGTACTAGAGGATATTCCAATTTATTGGATTTCTTTGGAGTTCATTCCAAAAGAGACATTAGAAAAGAGTAGAAAGATCTATTTTAGGTTCCTTTGGTTCAACAAGTGTGAGATAGAGGAGTACACCTTTAGCCAAATAGTAATAAATTTCCAATCCAAAGATCTTAGGTGGTTGGGAGCTCAAGAATAATCACCTGTTTTGAAATGCCCTGGTTGAAAAGTGTGTTTAGAAGTTGGTCTTAAGTAATGGGCCATGGAGAGAATTTATTCTCCAAAAATATGTTGAACTTGATTCAATTCAAGACTATAATAGGTGTCTTGTTAAGAACATTCATAATGTGTCAATTACATGGAAGAAAATTGTGTCATCCTTTTCACTAAGAAGAGATTGGTTGGTGTGAAATATTGGAAATGGGGTTCAAGTGATCATAAGTGTTGATCCTTGGGAGAGGAGTGGGGAAGGACATTGACTTCTTGAAAAATTGATCAATATTCTCCACAAAAAATGTATCTATAATATAGGTAAAGATGCGTATCCAAAGTTAATTACAATTGGAAATCAAGAATCGAAGTCAACAACATTTATATGCATCCTTGGAAAGGAAGGTGAAATATGGGATGCATATATAACCACCATTAAAATTAGTCATGTGAGAATAAAGGATTTAGTAGGTAATTTGATATGGATTTAGGATCAGAACGAACTGATTAACATAATGAATACAATAAAAACAGAGATATGAAGAACAACACAGATATCCAATGAACAATATATTCTATTGAATAAATTAAATAGGCTGAAACTGTAAAACTACAGAACTAAAAATAACTTGCTCGAATGGCGGTAGCTATCTCTGAGAAGAGATGCGGATGCTACATGCATCTGTTTGAACAGAATGATTAAAATAAGTCTCTAGAGGCATTTTTAATATTACTCATGAATTCCAAAACCCTAGACATCCAAAAACCCAACCCTAGGAGATGAAACACCAAAAGTTATGTGGGCCCCTATGGGTAAGTTGGTACCTCAACTTTTCGGGGTTGTAACGTTTTCCTACGACCTCCGTTTTAGGCGCGTGATAGCCTGTTGGAAACATATTTCATAGAAATACAAATTACGCTGTCAAAATTTGTCTCTGTCTATAGTTTGACTATGGCGAGCCCAAAAAACATTGTTTAGGGGCCTAAAATAGCCCTGGAAGTACAACAAGATGTGATAACATGAAACATATAAAATAAGCTAGTTGGATTAGGTGGGAGGCCACTAGTATCCACCTGGAAGATGTGTAGGGATTCAAACATCCCCAGAAGTATAGAACCCACAATTACAAAGAAGTACAAAAGAACATGTCGAACTAAAACTGTCAATAGGAGCCAGTTAGAATACTAGGTGGGTGGCCACCAATATCCATTTGGATCATTCCTCCCTCCTTAAGAAGGAATGGTCTCCATTGTTTTGAGTTCACTCATCAGGTGAGGAAACGTCTACTAAATTTGGCCCCGGGTGAGCCACTTTCCTTGCTGTAGGAGTTGTCCTACCTTGACAACCCGATAAAGATGAATCCTTTGATGGCGAATGCCCTTGACCTGTGTGTCCATGATATGATTAGTAGATGCATGTTCCATGTATTCAGGGTTTAACTCTGTTGGTGTCAGTTGTTCTGTGATCTTTGAAGTGTCCAATAATGGGGGAAAATATGGCCGAAGGAGGCCCACATTGAATAGTGGGTGCAGGCCAAGGAAGGGTGGATTGTTAAGCTCAAAATCATCACTACCGACAACATTGGTGATAATGTAAGGCCCATAGTGAAGGAGGTAGAGCTTCCTATGGGGCCTTGTAAGACGCTCCTTCTACAAATGTAACCAGACTTTGTCTGTAACCTAAAACTTGTGTGGTACCCTGTGTTGATCATAGCGCTGATTGTAGTTAGCATTGGCTTTCTGCAAAATCTCATGGACCTATTGACAGATGTGCTGAATTCACTCAATAAATATGGTGGATTTGTCAGTCTCAGACTGAGCATGGGAGGAGTATTTCTGTGTGGTTGCAAGAGGTAGTGAAACATCAATGGGACCCAAGGGTTGGAATCCTATCCCCACATGAAATGGGCTATCGCTGGTGGAGCTATGGAGAGCCTTGTAACTGTGTTGAACATAGGGGAGACTCTCATCCCATGTAAGAATACTATTAGAGTTGTACATGTGAAGGATGTGCACAATCATCCAATTGACGACCTTTGTTTGGATGTCTGTTTGGGGGTGGAAAGAAGTGGATTTAGTGAGCTCGGTTTCCAACAGTGACTAGAGACTCAACCAAAATGTGTTGAGGAATATGTTGTCCCGATCAAAGATATTGGTATGTGGTATCCCAAAATAGACCCACACTCGTTTGACAAAGAGCTTGGAAGTATCTACGACTATGATATTTTTCTTACAGGCTTTGAGGATGGACATCTTTGAAAACCGATCAATGACCACAAATACACAATTATTGCCTTTCTTGGTGGATGAAAGGCCACACATGTAATCCATCGAGATGGATTCCCAAGACTTCTTGGGAGTAGGAATAGGGGTATATAAGCCTTGCTTCTTGATTAATGGCTTGGCAATTGCACATGCAGTGCAAGATATGATATACTTGTTGACATCTTGTTGAAGCTTTGGCCAATAATTGTTTTTTAGTAGAACAACCATAGTTTTATCCACGCCAAAATGTCCTGCCATCCGACTCTAGTGGGATTACCAAATCATCTTTGCATGTTTTCTTGCAGGAACATAGAGATGGCCCAGATGGCATAAAAATACATCATGAATGTGAAAATCGGTGACATTCGCGCATGTACCTAAGATCTGATAGGTGGTGGTGAAGTGCGTATCTTGTTGATAATCTTGGGGCCACTTAGATGCCTCATGTCCACAGGAATGGAGCACAATGGTGAGTGCAACCACGAGAGGTCGACTGAGGTAGTGAGTGACACAATTGTTGATCCTTGTCTTATACTTTATGTTTAGATGGAACTGTTGCAGGTAGGTGGAACACATCTGATGGAGGTCATTTTGTAATTTCCCCTATGTCTGTATGAACTATCGAAATTGTGATCAGTGTGGATTATTGTCTCCTTTCCCAGAATGTAATGTTTCCATTGACGACAAGCTTGTACAATGGAATACATTTCCTTGTCATAGGTGGGGTATTTCTGGAAAGTATATGAGAGTGTCTCACTATGGTATGCCACTGGATGACCATGTTGCGTGAGAACTGCACCTACAAGATAATCATATACATCAGTCTCAATCTTGAAAGGTTGTTGCATATCGGGGAAGGAGAGTACTGAAGTTGAGCACAAGTGATACTTCAGATCATCAAATGCTCGTTTTTGTTCCTTCCCTCACACGGAATTTTCCCTCCCACCTCACTTGATCACTTGGCTGAGGGCCCATGCAATATGGGAGAATCCTAACACGAATCATCAATAGAAGTTGTCCAGTCCCAAGAAGTTCTGAAGCTCGATTAGTGTGGTCGGGGATGGCCAGTCACAAATTACTTGGATCTTAGCTAGATCAACATGTACCCCATACTCATCAACAATGTATCCCAAATATTGGACCCTGTTCGTGCCAAAGGATCATTTTTCCAAGTTGGCATATAGCTTATGTTGTCGCAGAGTGCTCAAAACCTGATGAATATGTCGCATGTGCTTCTCCCAAGTTCTGATGAAGACGAGGATGTCATCAAAATATACCACCACAAAATAGTTGTTGAAGGGTCTCAATACATCATCCATCACCCTCATGAAAGTGGTTGGTGCGTTTTTTAATCCAAAGGGAATGACCATCCATTCAAAGAGACCTTCTTTAGATTTGAAAGTTGTCTTCCATACATCAGTTGGTTTGATGGGAAACTGGTGGTAGCCATAATTTAGGTCAATTTTGTTGAAGAAATTTCCCCCATTGAGTTTTTCAGGAAGGTCATCAATCTTGGGAACTGGGTAGCGGTTCCTGAATGTGATTTTGTTTAATTCTCCGTAATCAATGTAGAGTCGCCAAGTCCCATCCCTCTTCTGCACCAGTACAATTGGGCTTCTGAAAGGGGAGGCGATGGGTCTGATGTGCTCCTTTTCTCTTGGATCTAATGATTGATTTCATTATTTTACCTCAACGATCGATGAGGTGCACAAAGGATTAGATCAATTGGATGATTGACTTGGCAGTGCTTTGGTACCCCGGTGGGTGAGGAGAATATGTCTCTGCTCTCTTCCACAATCCTGTCCACTTGCTTCTGCTGCAAAGAGAGGATTTGTGTATAGGCCATGGATGTGGTAGAGACCTTTTTATTACTATGAGCATGGATAAAAAAGAAGACGAACTTACCGGTCTGTGAAATGACCTTACTACATTTCTTAGCAGGTATTAAAGAAATAGCGATAGGCGGATGCTACATCTGGTATCTTGTACAATTGTCTACCCAAAGTAATAATAACATTGCGGGGTGTAGACTCATACAAAGCATGACTTTTCCAAAAATATGGTTGTCCTAAAAGAACATCACAAACATCAAGGGGATAAATATCACACAATAACTCGTCTTTGAAAGGATTGATTCTATAGGGCAGATGACATTGTTGGATGACACAAATATCTCTTCCTTGGTGAAGCTAACTGATGGTGAAGGGTTGCGAGTGCAGTGTCATTGGAAGTTCCAATCGCTTGATGACCTCTGCTGAGATCAGGTTCTTCAGAATTTTGTCTTCGACAATGAAATGGAGTGGAGCCCCTTTTACTTTACCCACATCTAATATCGAAAGAGGCTTTCTGCTTCCTCTAGTTCTTCTGGTTCGCTTGGCTAGACTATGGTTGTAGGGACAATGGAACTGGGTTCAACATCAATGATCCACTTCCCTCCTTATAGATTTGATTTGGAGTCAGAATTGGCCTTGGACTCAGACGCCTTCAGCTTGGCCACGAGTGACTACTTGGAGTGACATTCTTCAATGTTGTGCCAAGGGATTTTATGGTATTTAGACCATTTTTTCATGTCCTTCTTCATATTTTTATTTCCCTTCTTGTGTTGCAGCTTGGATTTGTTGTCTTGAGAGTGGTCATGTTTTCTCTGTCCCTTGCTATGTGGGTTTGGGCCACCTTTTCCCTACTTCAACTATGAGGAGTTTTCAAATCCAAACACTCACCTCTTCTGCTTAAATTTCTGCTCGATCTTGACAACATACCTATAATCCATACCCAAAGAGACGATGTCCAAAAACTTCTTTTATGTTTTAATGTATTTATGCAAATAGCCATGGTATTTGAGCACCATATGTCGCTCAAAGTCTTTGATACCCAATTTGTTGCATAGGGTATGGAAAATATTGGTGAAATATGGTACTATTTGGTCCCTTTCTTGACACATGGTGGTCCATTTGGTGTACTGGTCCCCGTAGCTTCCAACGAGGTAGTATTGTTCTTTAATGGTATCCCAGAAGGAATACCATGTAGGGGAAACCACAAATATTGCATATTCATCTATGGCCCTTTGATCTGAGTAAGTATCCCACCAGTCCTGAACACGGGGGACGACCTTGAGGAGTGAAAAAGTAATATTTTCCTTATCGAAAAAATTATGGACCAAAAAATACCCTTTGAGCAAATTCAACCATTTATATACAACATCTACATCTATCAGTCCTTCAAATAATTAAATATCCAAATTTACCAAAACCTGAAGGGGGTTGCATGGCCGCTTGATGAATATGCTTCCCCTATGGGAAGCTGCCAAAGGATCTGTGCAAAGTTGTCCATCATTTCATTCCTTTGTCGCGCGAGGGATTTCTTGAGCAAAATTTTAATAGGATCTCTTGCTCCATCATCTTTATTTTCATCCCCCATGGGTTTTTTTCAAGCTCAGTGCGACCGATATTGCAATGGATCAATTGGTTTGATTCCCAACTTCTTGTAACCAGATCTTGTCGGGGTCATGCACAAAGAAAAATAAATTAAGAGAAGACCGCTCTGATACCACTGATCTGGATTTAGGAGCAGAATGAACTGATTAACAAATTGAATATAATAAACATAGAGATATGAAAAACAACATAGATATCCAGTGAATAATATGTTCTATTGAATAAATGAAATAGGCTGAAATTGTAAAACTGCAGAACTAAAACTCTTGCTTGAATGGCGGAAGTTATCTATGAGAAGAGATGTGGATGCTATGTGCATTCATCTGAGAATAATGATTACAATGAGGCTCCAGAGGCATTTTTGATATTACTCATGAATTGCAAAACCATAGACATCCAAAAACCTAACCCTAGGAGATGAAACACCAAAATTTATGTGGGCCCCTATTGGTAAGTTGGTACCTCAACTTCCTGAGGTCATAACTTTTGCATACGAGCTTTGTTTTAGGCGCGTGTGAGCCTGTTGGAAAGGTCCTTCAGATACCTACACCTTACACTGTCGAAATCTGACTTTGTCTACAGTTTGGTTGTGGCGAGCCAAAAAAAAACTGTTTAGGGCCCCAAAATGACCCTAGAAGTACAATAAGATGTGATGACATGAAAACATACAAAATAAGTGAGTTGGATTAGGTGGGAGTCCACCAATGTATAACCCACTTGGAAGATGTGTAGGGATTTATACAACCCAAAAAGTGTAGAACCCACAATTACAAAGAAGCATAGAAGAATGTGTTGAACTAAAAATGTCAAGAGGAGACAGTTGGAATAGGTGGGTTTCCATGAATATCCACCTAGATTAGTCCTCCCCCCTTAGGAAGCAATGGTCTCCATTGCATTGAGTTCCCCCATGAGGTGAGGAAAATTCTGTTGAATTTGGCCTCGGGTGAGCCACTTTCCTTGGTGTAGGAGATGCCTTGCCTTGACAACCCGATAAAGTTGGATCCTCTGCTGGTGAGTGCCCTTGACTTATGTGTCCACGATATGATCAATGGATGCCTACTCCATGCAGTCAAGGTTGAAATCTATTGGTAGTAGTTGTTCTGTGATCTTTGAAGTGTTCAATAGTGGTGGAAAATATCGATGAAGGAGGTCCACATTGAATACTGGGTGCAAGCCAAGGAAGGGTGGAGTGTTGAGCTAAACAACATTTCTACCCACAACCTTGGTGATAGTGCAAGGCCCATAACAAATTTAGCGGAGCTTCTGATGGGGCCCTTTAAGATGCTCCTTCTGGAAATGTAACCAGACTTTGTCTCCAACCTGAAACTGGTGCGATACCCTATGTTGATCATGGCGCTACTTGTACTTAACATTTCCTTTCTGAAAATTCTCATGGACTTGTTGGGGGATGTGTTGAATCCACTAAATGAATCTGGTGGATTTTTCGATCTCAGATTGAGAATGGGAGGAGTTTGTCTGTGTGGTTGCAAGAGGTAGTGAAACATCAATGGGACCCAAGGGTTAGAATCCCAGCCCCACCTGAAATGGGATATCATCGGTGGAGCTATGGAGAGCCCTGTTATAACTGTGATGAACATAGGGGAGACTCTCATCCCATGTACTCGGATGTTGAGATATGTACATGCGCATGATGTGCATAATCATTTGATTGACACCCTTTGTTTGACCGTCTATTTGGGGGTGGAAAGTAGTGGATTTAGTGAGCTTTGTGTCCAACAGTGACTAGAGACTCGACAAAAATGTGATAAGGAATTTGTTGTCCCGGTCGGAGATGATGGTTTGTGTTATCGAAAAATGGACCTACACTCATTCGTAGAAGATCTTGGCAGTATATTTCATTGTGATATTCTTCTTATAGGCTGTGAGGATGGCCATCTTTGAAAACCGATCAACAACCAGAAATATACAATCATTGTCTTGCTTGGTGGACAGAAGGCTAGACATGTAATCCATCGAGATGGATTCCCAAGGCTTCTCAGGAGTAGTAAGAGGGGTTTATAAGCCTTTCTTCTTTATGGTTGGCTTGGAAATGGCATAGGCAGTGCAAGATCTGATATACTTGCTGACGTCTTGTCAAAGTTTTAGCCAATAAAAATGTTTTTGTAGAATGACCACAGTTTTCTCCACGCCAAAATGTTCTACCATCCGACTATAGTAGGCTTCCCAAATTATCTTTGCACACTCCCTTGAAGGAACAAAGAGATGGAACAAATGGCATAACAATCTATCCTGAATGTGAAAATTGATGACATTCATGCATGTACCTAAGAGTTTATAGATGGTGGGGAAGTCCAGATCTTGCTGATAAAGTTGGGGCCACTAAGATGCCTCATGTCCACAGGAATGGAGAACAATGGTGAGTGAAACCATTGGAGGTCAACTAAGGCAGTCAGGGACATGATTGGTTCCCCCTGTCTTATACTTGATGTTGATAGGGAACTACTGCAGGTAGGTGGACCACTTATGATGGTGGTCATTCTGCAATTTCCCTTGTGTTTGTATGAACTGTAGAGGCTTGTGATCAATGTGGATGATTGTCTCCTTTCCCAGAATGTAATGTTTCCATTAACGACATGCTTTTACAATGGAATGCATTTCCTTGTCATAGGTGGGGTATTTCCGAATAGTATATGAGAGTGTCTCACTATGGTATGCCACCGGATGACCATGATGAGTGATAACCGCGCCTACAACATAGTCAAATACATCAATATCAATATAGAAAGGTTGTTGTAGATCAGACAAGGAGAGTACTAGAGTTGAGAACAAGAGATGCTTCAGATCATCAAATGCTCGTCGTTGTTCCTTCCCTGGCACATAATTTTCCCTGCCACCACCCTTGGTCACTTGGCTAAGGGCCCATGTAATATGGGAGAATCCCAACATGAACCGTCGGTAGAAGTTGGCCAGTCCCAAGAAGCTTCAAAGCTAGATCAACAAATGACTTGGATCTTACCTAGATCAACATGTACCCCACGCTCATCAATAATGTAGCCCAAGTATTGGACCCTGTTCATGCCAAAGGATAATTTTACCAAGTTGGCATATAGCTTTTGTATCACAGAGTGCTCAAAACCTGTTGAATATGTCGCATGTGCTCCTCCCAAGTTCTATTGAATATGAGGATTTCATCCAAATATACCACCACAAAAGAGTTGGTGAAGGGTCTCAATACATCATCCATTAACCTCATGAAATTGGTTGGTGCATTTTTTAATCCAAAGGGCATGGCCATCCATTCAAAGAGACCTTTATATTTGAAAGTTTTCTTCCATATATCGGTTGGTTCGATGAGAACCTGGTGGTAGCCAGACTTTAGTTCAATCTTGCTGAAGAAATTTTCCCCCGTGAGTTGGTCAAGAAGGTCATCAATCCTGGGAATTGGGTACCAATTCTTGACTGTGATTTTGTTTAATGCTCTGTAATCAATGCAAATTTTCCAGGTCCCATCCTTATTCTGCACTAGTACATTCAAGCTTCTGCAAGGGGAGGATATGGGTATGATGTGCCCCTTTTTAAGAAGCTCCTGGATCTGACGCTTGATTTCGTCATTTTATATCAGCAAGTGATGATAGACTGGTCCATTAGGCAGAGGTGCACTGGGGGTTATATCAATTGGATGCTTGACTTGGCAGTGCATCGATACCCTGAATGGTGAGGAGAATATGTCTTTGTACTCTTCCACGATCCTGTCCACTTTCTTTTGTTGGAAAGAAAGGCTCTATGTAGAGGCCATGAATGTGGAAGTGACCTTCTGCTTACTGTGAGCATGCATCAAATAGAAGACAAACTTCTTGGTCTATGAAATGACCTTATTGCATTTCTTAGGAGATATTAAAGAAATAGAGGTAGGTGACGCTACCTCTAGTATCGTGTACAATTGTCTACCCAAATTAATAATAACACTGCGGGGTCTAGAATCATACACAACATGACACTTCCACACATATGGTTTTCTTAAAAGAGCATCACAAACTTCAAGGGGAGAAATATCACACAATACCTCATCTTTGGAAGGCTTGATGTCGTAGGACAGACGATATTGTTGGCTGACACAAAGATCTCTTCCTTGGAGAATCTAGCCGACGATGTAGGGTTGCAGGTGTCGTGTCATCGGCAGGTCCTATCTCTTGACAAACTTTGTTGAGATCAACTTCTTCTGACTGTTTTTGTCGACAATGAAATGGAGAGGAGCCCCCTTTACCCACATCTATGAGTGAAAGAGGAGTTCCCCATCCTTTGGTTCTTTTGGTTCACTTGGCTGGACTTTGGTGGTAGAGACGGTGGCACTGGGTTCAACATCAATGACCTGCTTCCCTCCTTCTAGATTTGATTCAAAGTCAGAATCGACCTTGAATTCAAAAGACTTCAACTTGAGCATGAGTGACTGCTTTGAGAGACATCCTTTATTGTTTTGCCAATGTATTTTATGGTATTCACACCATTTTCTCGTGTCCTTCTTTGTCTTTTCATTGCCTTTATTGTGTTGTAGCTTAGACTAGTTATACTGAGAGTGGCCATATTTTCTCTGTCCCTTGTTGTTTGGGTTGGGGCCACCTTTTCCCTTCTTCGCTTGTGAGGAGTTTGCAGATCCAAACTCTCACCTCTTCTGCTTAAATTTCTTCTCGATCTTGACAGCATAGCTATAAGCCATACCCAAGGAGGTGATGTCCATAAACTCCATTTCTTTTGGAATATATCTATACAAACAACTATGGTATTCGAGCACCAGATATTGCTCAGAGTCTTTGATACCCAATTTGGTGCGTAGGGTATGGAAAATATTGGTTAAATCTGGTACCATCTGGTACCTTTCTTGATGTAGGGTGGTCCATCTAGTATACTAGTCCTCATAGCTTCCAATAGGGTAGTATTGTTCTTTAATGGTATCCCGGAAGGAATCCCATGTAGGGGAAACCACAAATATTGTAGATTCCTTTATGGCCCTTTTCTCCGAGTAAGTATCCCACCAGTCCTTAACATGGGGGACTACCTTGAAGAGTGCAAAAGTATCTTTTTCCCTATTGGAAAAATTGTGGACCGAAAAATACCCTTTGATCAAATTCAACCATTTATCTACAACATTCACATCTATCAGTCCTTCAAATAATGGAATATCAAAATTTACCTGTACCTTGAAGGGGGTTCCATAGTCGCTTGATGAAGATGCTTCCCTTGTGGGTAGCCGCCGAAGGATCTATGCAAAGTTTTCCATCATTTTGTTACTTTGTTGTGCGAGGGATTTCTCGAGCAACATTTTTAAAGGATCTCTTGCTCCATCATCTTTATTTTCGTCCCCCATGGGTTTTTTTCGAGCTTGGTGCGACCATTCTTGCAACGAATCAATTGGTTCGAGTCCCAACTTCTTGTAACCAGATCTTGTCAGGGTCATGCACAAAGAAAAATAAATGAAGAGAAGACCGCTCAGATACCACTGATCCGTATTTAGGAGCAGAATGAACTGATTAACAGAATGAATACAATAAACATAGAGATATGAAGAACAACACAGATATCCAATGAATAATATCTTCTATTGAATAAATGAAATAGGTTGAAACTGTAAAACTGCAGAACTAAAACAATTGCTCCAATGGCGGTAGCTATCTCTGAGAAGAGATGTGGATGCTACGCGCATCCGTCTGAGCATAATGATTACAATGAGGCTCAAAAGGCCTTTTTAATATTACTCATGAATTCTAAAACCCTAGACATCCAAGAACCTAACCCTAGGAGATGAAAATCCAAAAGTTATGTGGGCCCCTATGGGTAAGTTGGTACCTCAACTTCTCGGGGTCGTAACGTTTGCATACGACCTTCGTTTTAGACACACAATAGCTCGTTGGAAAGGTATTTCAGAGAACTACACATTACGTCATCAAACTCTAACTCTGTGTATAGTTTGATTGTGGTAAGTCCAAAAAACATTGTTTAGGGCCCTAAAATGACCTTGGAAGTACAACAAGATGTGATGACATGAAAACATAGAAAATAAGATAGTCGGATTAGGTGGGAGGCCACCAATATCCACCTGGAAGATGTGTAGGGCTTTAGACAACCTCGAAAGTGTAGAACCCACAATTACAACGAAGTACCAAAGAACGTGTTGAACTAAAACTTTGAAGAGGAGCCAGTTGGAATAGGTGGGTGGCCACCTATATCCACCTAGATCATAATCCATTTTAGTCAAAGAATCATGTTTTGGGACTATATACCCCTAGGCTAGGCTACCAAGCCTTGTGTGAAAATGAGAGGGTTGAAGATGTACAATGTTGGTGGAAGCTTCTTTGGAAACTTATATCTCCTTTGAAGTCTAGAATATTCATGTGGTTAGCTATTAAGAACAAGTTCTTAGATTGGAAGTTCTTCAAATGAGAAATAGGCAATGACCAAGAACATGTCCTCTATGTAAGGTTTGAGAATAAATAATATGCCACTTTCTTATCTTTTGTCCTTATGCAGCTTAGGTTTGGAGGGAGTTCGATTCTATGACTGAAATTAAAGAGGGCCAGGAAGGAGATACAATGTTTATTTCTTGAAAAAATGCTTATATAAATTTGAATTAAAAGGTTTCAAGGCCCTTCAGATAATTGTAACATAAAGAATCTGGTTAACTTGAAATGAAATCATATTTAAATAAAAGACCATATTACCTATCCAATGTGCAACTCAAAGTAAGTATATCTTTCATAATTTCATACTTCATTTTAATACTTCATTATAAGGACAAACCTCATAGATTAATTAAACTAGAACAAATTGATGAAAGTGAGGCCTAGGCATATTTTAATGAGGCAAGTTAGTTAGGGGGACTCACTTATTTGTTGGGTTGGAAGGGTGGTATTCATCCATGATTATAATTTTTTAAAGTTCAAAAATG
>ML804640.1:241496-263128 GCA_009831015.1 Picea engelmannii | reverse complement strand
TAATTCAGTAACACGGTGGGATTACAACTGCAGTATAAGTCTCTGGTTCGTAAGGTGCGAAAAGACAGGTAAGGAAAGCTCTATCAATGCACCTTTAACACTTCCTGATTCGATAAGGATTGCATTATAATCTGGCTTACAAGATGATGCAGCGCAATAAATAGAGGACAAGGCGGTGGGATTTTTTAATATATATTCAGACTATTTATCACTTTCCCGGTGGTTGTTGATGGTTGTCAAAGATCCGTTTAATGTCAGCTGTCAAATCAGAGGAGAAGCATTTATAAAAGCATTATGAAAGCAGGCTTGATACTTAGTAAAACTATAGGCAAATTATTTATCAAAGCAGCAAGAATTGCCTGGGAAGAAGCGAAGCCGGCAATAACGCTTCAAACTTCCCAGCCAATGAAATTGTGACAAGTACACAAATTTATTATTAAAAAAATGAGGTTTATATATTTCCTATGTTAAACATTACCATTTTCACAAATATTTCGAAGTCAACTATAAACTAATTGAAAGTCAGCGATGAACTCATCGCTATAGTCCCTGCCCTTGGCCTTCCGGCAGGGACTAATAAAGCTTTTAAAGTTTAAATAGAAAAATAAAATACACTATGAAAAAATAATAAGAAAAAATACACTATGAAAAAATAATAGAAAAAATACATATATGTTATAATAAAATAATAAAATTATTTAATAAAATAATAAATAAATAGTAGTAAAAACATCAATAAAATATTATTTAATATGCATAAGCATTTGCCTAATAAATAATGGTGTTTACCATATGCATATGCATAAGTATGACTATTTTTTAATAACTTGTTTAAAATCACAATCACATTATATTTAGAATCTTAAGAAAGGTGTTTACCATATGCATATGCATAACTTCACTTGTTTAAAATCACAGAATTTGATTTCCCTTTTAATAGAGGTACTTGCTTTATAGTATTAATATTGTATATAAAAATGAAAATACAAATATAGAGGATATTACTTTTTATTAATTAAAAAAGGTGGAAGATTATTTTATGTTATATAATCTAGTTTGTTAATATTAATAACAAAGGATTAGAATTATTAGAGATAGAAATTGGAAATATTATAAATATTAAACTCAAATTAATTGTAGTTTGTTAAACTTAATAATTAAGGATTTGAATTATTAGAGGTAAAAATTAGAGGATTTATAAACAATCAATTTAATTAAAAGAAATTTTCTTTCTAATTGTGCCATAATGAGAAAGTAGCAATCAATTTGACATGGGATAATGATTGTGTAATGGTCATTTTGACATGTTTTAAGTTAAACAAAATTACATGTTATGTTATGTCAAGATTAAGGATTATGTTATGTTAGTAGGGTGTTTTATAAAATTAGGTGATAGGATTCTACATGATATTGTGAGTTCTAATGCCATGTAGAGGATTCATCACTAATGGTGAAGCAAATAAAATGGTATGTTGTGTTTCAGCTTATGAGATAGTTGTCTCATAGGGTGTTTGGTTTTACATGATGTTAATATTAGGTTTTGATGCAATGTAGAAGAATCAATTCCCTGTCATGATAGCTTAAGGAAATCAAATGTTATCTTGTGTTGCATTTTAGGAGTGGAACATGTAAGAGAATATGTTATATATGGTATAGGGAATATGGTTGGATTAGGAATAATGAACTTTGGCATGGAGAAATTCCAATAAATAAGGTAAATTGGTGAATAGCCCAAACTCTTGTTGTATAAATACTTATATATGTATGTTTTTAATGTGACAATTCATTTCAATTAATGTATTTAATTTGTTAAATGTCCTTGGGTTGCTATATTCTTTGCAGTGAAAGTCAAAGGTCGAGGTGGATTGGAAGATCTTGATCTGTTGTTCTTGCTACTTATGCCCATAAGTGCATTGGAAGATCTTGATCGTGGATCATAGTCTTCATTGCTTCTATTATAGTTATGTTCTTTCTTTCTGCGACTCCATTTTGTTGAGGATTGTAGGGAGCGGTGATCTCCCTCTTGATCCCGGCATCTTTACAAAAGTTTACAAACTCTTTCGAGGTGTATTCTCCTCCATTATCTGACCTGAGTGCCTTGATCTTTCTTTCAAAAAGATTCTCTATCAAGGCTTTGAATTCCTTGAATTTACCAAACACTTCATCTTTTGTTTTCAAAAATTAAACCCAGGTTTTACGAGAATAATCATCAATGAATGACACATAGTATACATACCCACTAATGGAGGTGTATGGCATTGGGCCACACACATCTGAGTGGATGAGCTCTAAGACTCCTTCTTATTGTTGCTCTTTGGGAAAGGGTCTTGATGTTCTTTCTGTGTGCACATCCATTGCACAAACCTTCATGGTCAACCTTGAATTCCGGTAGACTTTTGATTGCCTTGCTCACATATGGTAATGCCTTGTAGTTGATGTGAGCTAGTCTTTTATGCCAAAGTTCACATGGACTCTCAATGTAATGAGTCGAGGCTGCTTCTGAGTGACCTTTTAGCTTATACAAGCCACCTTCTTTTGTTCCAATAACAATTGCATCTTCTATGGTTTTTCCTTTAGGCCACATAAGAACTTCTCCATCTATGAAAGCAACTCTGAAGCCTTTCTTATCTAAAGTTGAGATAAAAAGTAAGTTATTTGTCAAACCTGGTACATATAGTACATCATTCATCTTAATTGGGCTCCCTGAATCAAGTTTGTAGTTGGACTCTCCCACTCCTTTGATAGTGTATTGGTAATCATCTCCAAGTGTAAATTTCTGGGGAAAGATCTTTTTTGTAAGACTAGAAAGAATGTCTCTTTAACCTCTGTATGAATTAATAAAATATTATTTAATATGCATAAGCATTTATCTAAGTTTTTTAAATAATGGTGTTTACCATATGCATCAATATAACTTCTTTTTAATAACTTGTTAATGGTGTTTACCATATGCATATGCATCAATATAACTTTTTTTTAATAACTTGTTTAAAATCACATTATATTTAGAATCTTAATAAAGGTTATATTTAGAATATTAATAAACGTGTTTACCATATGGATATGTATAACTTCACTTGTTTAAAATCGCAGAATTTTATTTCCCTTTTAATAGAGGCACTTGCTTTATAATATTGTATATAAAAATGAAAATATAAATAGAGAGTGGATATTACATTTTATTAATTAAAAAAGTGAAAGATTATTTTATGCTATATAGTCTAGTTTGTTAATGTTAATAACAAAGGATTAGAATTATTAGAGATTGAAATTGGAAATATTATAAATGTTAAACTCAAATGAATTGTGATTTGTTAAACTTAATAATTAAGGATTGGAATGATTAGAGGTATAAATTAGAGGATCTATAAACATAAACAACCATTTTAATTAAAAGAAATTTGTTTTCTAATTATGTATAATGAGAAAGTAGCAATCAATTTGACATGGGATAATGATTGTGTAATGATCATTTTGATATATTTTAAGTAAAACAAAATTACATGTGATGTTATGTCACAATTTTAGTAGGGTGTTTTATAAAATCAGGTGATAGGATTTTACATATTGATATTGAGTTCTAATGCCATGTAGAGGAATCATCAAAAATGGTGAAGCAAATGAAATGGTATGTTGTGTCGCAGCTTAGGAGCTAGTTGTGTCATAGGGTGTTTGGTTTTACATGATGTTAATATTAGGTTTTGTTGTAATGTAGAAGAATCAATTATTTGCCATGTTAGGTTAAGGAAATCAAATGTTATCTTTTGTTGCATTTTAGGAGTGGAATATGTAAGAGAATATGTTATATGTGGTATAGGGAATATGGTTGGATTAGGAATAATGAACTTTGGCATGGAGAAATTCCAATAAATAAGGTAAAATGGTGAATAGCCCAAACTCTTGTTGTATAAATACTTATATATGTATGTTTTTAATGTGACAATTCATTTCAATTAATGTATTTAATATGTTAAATGTCATTGGGTTGCTATATTCTTTGCAGTGAAAGTCAAAGGTAGAGGTGGATTGGAAGATATTGATCTATTTTTCATGTTACTTCTGCCCATAAGTGCATTGGAAGATCTTGATCGTGGATCATAGTCTTCATTGCTTCCATTATAGTTATGTTCTTTCTTTCTGCTACACCATTTCTTTAAGGATTGTAGGGAGTGGTGAGCTCCCTCTTGATCCCAACATCTTTACAAAACTTTACAAACTCTTTTGAGGTGTATTCTCCTCCATTATCTGACATGAGTATCTTTCTTTATCAAGTCTTTGAATTCCTTGAATTTACTAAACACTTCATCTTTTGATTTCAAAAAGTAAACCTAGGTTTTGTGAGAATAATCATCAATGAATGACACATAGTATACATACCCACTAATAGAGGTTGATGGCATTGGGCCACATGCATCTGAGTGGATGAGCTCTAAGACTCGTTATGCTTTACTATTTCTCTTCAGGAAAGAGTTCTTGATGTTCTTTCCTTGTGCACATCCATTGCACACACCTTCATTGTCAACCTTGAATTATGGTATACCTATGATTTCCTTGCTCACATATGGTAATGCCTTGTAGTTGATGTGAGCTAGTCTTCTATGCCAAAGTTCACATGGAATCTCATTGGGATGAGTCAAGGCTGCTTCTGAGTGACCTTTTAGCTTATACAAGCCACCTTCTTTTGTTCCAATAACAATTGCATCTTCTATGGGTTTTCCCTTAGGCCACATAAGAACTTATCCATCTATGAAAGCAACTCTAAATCCTTTCTTATATAAAGTTGAGATAGAAAGTAAGTTCTTTGTCAAACCTCATACATATAGTATATCCTTCATCTTCATTGGGGTCCCCGAGTCAAGTTTGTAGTTGGACTCTCCTACTCCTTTGATAGGGTATTGGTAATCATATCCAAATGTAAATTTATGGGGAAAGTTCTTTTATTTAAGGCTAGAAAGAATGTCTCTTTGACCTGTCATGTGCTTGGAAGCACCACTATCTATGAGACAAGTATCCTCACCAGGTGACAGTAATCATGAGAGGGAAGAGATTAAGACATAGTCTTCAATCTGTTATTTTATCATCTTTATGGGTAGCTCTTCATCTTCAACTGTATGGGCATGGTGCCTTTTGTTTCTCTTCTTGTATTCTTCTCTCTTAGCTGGACAATCTTTAGCAATATGTCCCATCTTATCAAAATGGTAGCATTGATAAGAGGAGAAATCTCTTTCTCTTCTTTGACCTTTCTGAAACTTCTGGAATTTCCTTGGAGGGTGAGATTCTTTATGAGAGTTGTTGAATCTCTTTGGGGAGTGATATTTCTTATGTTGACCAGTTTCCTTCTGGAAGTGAGACATCTTCCTTCCTCCTTTAGTATGAGCAGCTAGGGCTTGATATTCATCTCTTGATAGTACTGCTTCTCTGTTAGCTACTCTTGATTCTTCTTGAATACATTCTTCCCACAGGCTGTCAAATGTTGTTCCTCCTTTCTGGCACAAATGGTTTGGATGAATGCATCCCAAGGTCTTGTGAGACCATTAAGAGCTACCATTATGAGTTCATATTCATCTAGAGTATCTCCAATTTCTTCTAATTGTTCCTTGAATTGTGATATTCTAGAGAAATATTCATGAACTGTTTCTCCTTTTTGCATCCTTGTAGTTTTGAGTTGAGTTCTTAGATTCATCTTCTAGTTGATGTTATTTCCTTCATACATTCTGGTTAGGGCATCAAACATTTCTTTTGGAGTTTTCTTTGAAGCCACTTGAGGGATCAAGTGATATGCAATGATTCTTTTGGCCCTAACCATGTCCTTCCAGTGTTTTTCTTTAGTCGTAGCATCGGTAGGTTCTGGTACATCTTCTTTAATGAATATTGCTAGGTAATTCTCTTCAAGAATGAGTGCAATCATATACTTCCAGGAAAAAAAGTTATCCACACCTTCTAGCTTGTCAACAAGCTTAGTGCTTGCAGACATCTTGACCTGGAGCTAGGAAAATGACCAAAAATTGAAAATTCTCATAATTTAAATCTAAACTTACCAAGAGGTGCGCTTGGCTGAGGCGAGTAGCCTCATGCAGTCGGATTTCAGAAAATCCAAATTTTACCCCTTCAAACTGGGCTAGTGGAAATCTGGACCGATACTTCCGGTACTAGTTTTGGTTTCCTGGTTTTCTGGTTTTCTAGTACCATTGAAAACTAGGGTTTCACTTTCCAAGAGTTTTGTCCACTAGAAAATTGCGTTGAGGCTGCCAAAGAGTTCGTTAGTCTAGGTCACACTTCCTTGATGAGTTTTAGATTGAAATTCTTCTTCAATAGAAAACCCTAATTTTCTTGTACGACAACACTGACGTTTTTGCTTATCCAGTGAAAGGTGTTATCTTTAGCTTAGCTCTGATATTATGTTAATTTTTGAGATATTATTAGGTTTATTTTCAATTTACTAGATAACAATAGCATAGGTAGGATCACTGAGAGAAACACAATCACAAGATACACAACATTTATCCTGGGAAACCCTCATGGGGGAGAAAACCCAGCAAAAACTTCCTTAATATACATAGCCAATACAATGCCAAGACAATAAACCAAAACACTAGATAATATCCAACACTAAGCAATGCGCCTCTCTCTTCCTTCTTCTCCCAACTGCAACTACCAAACTTGTGCACTTGATGAGTGTAACACCGTGTTTCCCCCAACTTGTAAATGTAACTATATTGGCCAAGAGACTATGGCAAACTCAATATGTGTGAATGTTTGATTTGATGGACCTTTGTATAAAAGGTTGATGAATGTAAATTCTGTTATTTTAATAGAAAATGGATAAATGTTGCATGACTGCTAGAAAGGGGATGTGATAAGAGAGACCATGAATGTTGTGAAAGAGATGGTGAAGGGGACCAGGAATGGTTTCATTAATCTTCACCGGACTAGTACTTTGTTGTATTTAATTTCTCGGGATCAGAACAAACCTCTGACCCAGGTATGAATTTCAGTTAGGATGGTAGGTGGGAAGACATCCTCAAGAGTTAATGACGACATGGGGCAGACCACCCATCTGTAAGGCTTCCAGACCTGACCATGGACTGGGAATTTGGGCCCCACACAATCTTTCTGAGAAAGGCAAGAAAGGAAGGCATGGTGGAAAGAGGAAGACCTGCAAAGAGTGCAGAGATGAGAAACTAAGCTCTCAAGTTTGAGGAAGAACTATGAAAAGAGTGTGTTCAAATCACGGGAAATAGAGACTGAGTCGGGAGAAAGAGATTAACCTTTGTCCCTATATATTTATGTGACAGAAGAAGAGATTCAATCTAAAAGCATCGTGGTCTAGCTCGAGGGTGGCTAGTGGTAAATCTGTTAGGAGTGACTGAGCCTACGGTTGGGTGGAAACGGGCACCCCGTCCAGCAGTCACTTCACGTTATCTGGTCCCAATAAGCGTTTTAATACTCTATGTGTTGAATTGGGAATTAATGGTTGCATGCATGTATTTACATATCTATAAATTTTTTCTGTGTTGAAATGGTTAAGTTATGTGTATATGTTGGCTTCCTTGAGAACTTATGCTTATGCTTTTCCCGTATGCTCCATCTTAACTCTTGAAGGTGTTTTCCCTAGGGAGCTACCTCACAGCTCCAAAGTTGGAGAAAGCCTCTTGTCACTGCTACTATCTCGGTAACCTCACGATTTTACCTTGTCCTATTTCATAACTTAAAGTTTTGCAAGTTAGGAAGGCGTTCCCTTAAAACTAGTAGCCTGAGAGACCTTGAACTCATGCCCTCGACCTTAACCAAAAACCCGAGTAAGAGTAGAGCTCGTAGCCTAAGATTCATCTGAAGGTCCATGTGACCTAGGTCTAGGAACCCCGCGCAAAGCCCAAAAGGAGCTAGATCATAACAACTTCAGAGTTTCAGGAGTTAGACGTCCTAAGATGTCAAATTTCACGATAGTCAAAGTTACCCAAACTCCCTGAGTAACAAGAGACATAGATGAATCAAGAACCTGACAGAGGAGATGAATGTGAACCGTTCATCGAGAGGAAAACCTATCTCAGTCATCGGATTGACTCAAATATCCACTGGACTTAACGAATCAAACACCAGTTGTTCGATTAGATTGATGGTTGGGAATCATTACAGAGCGCGAAGGTGAAATTAGTGGATGTTCTTGTTCATGACCCACAATCAACCAACGTCATTGATCCCATCGGGGTGGAGGATCAATGACCATGATTAGACAGAGTCGGGCGAGCACTTTCCAGATTGTGGAGATTAAGCTCTCTGGTAAAGAGAGAGCATGTTGGGGCCCCGGAATCACTGTGAACCGTTGATCTGTGAACAAATCGGTATTGGTCGGATCTTGACTGTGAGATCTGAGGGATGTTGAAAGATGATTAGGCTAGAGCGACAAGGTGCAATGAAGCCATCCACAGTGACGTGGATTTAAGTTTGAAGATCCATGCGCCACTTGGATTCTTACACATCAGATACCCCATAGAGCCTTTGGAACATGACACGTGTCATCCTGGGTGAGGGCATGTGTCACCCCTGACCCATCTACGTGTCAACCCCTGGTACGTGCCCACCTAGACAACGTGGTTGGTAAAGGGACTGGAACTCCAAGAGTCCTAGACTTCGAGATCCCAGAGGATTTAGGGTGTAGTATCGTAGAGAGTCCAGAGGGACTCGAAGTGTCGAAATGTCAAAGTAGATCCTATCTGTTGGCACAAAGAGGCATGTGGCAGTAGATTGCTAACTCTGGAGAAGAGCCATGTCAAAGGATTTGAAGTGTTGAGATTTGAAAACTCCCGAAACCCGAAGTAGCAAAGAATATCTGGACCATTGGATTCAGAGGAACACGTGGTGGAGATATGTGTGCTTCGAAGGAAAGTTACTTCGGAGGAAAGCGAGGGAGGAGTGTGCAGAACTCTCGAAGCCTGAATTCACGAAGTGACTAGGACTGTAGATCTAGGGATCCTTCGGGTCCTATCCTAGCCATCGGATCTATGATGTAGTCATCCCAGTGTTGACCACTTTGGGAGGATAGGGGTGTTGTGACACCAAAACTCCTGAAGGTTGAAGCGTCAGAGTTCATCGTGACCGTTTTAATAGAGGAGGACATGTGTCGAAGTATCTGACCCTCCGGAAGGATTTCACTTCGTAGGTTTGTGTGTGTGAAGACTCGAGAACCTGTCGAAGCCCGGAGTCCCAAACTGGATCAGGGTTGTCCAATTCTCTGGGGACATGTGGCGTCAGATTATGACTTAAAATATTTGCGTCTCCGGAGGATTCACGTGGTGGTTGTATTGGTGCCTGTTGACTTGGCGTCCGATCAGAGCTCGTGGTCATATGCAAGCATAGATAGAGGGTCGAGGCTAGGCATGGATTTCAATTCGAAGGCCGAACGTCGAATTTCCCGCTAGCTTGTGATTTAGCCGAGGATCAATCCTAGTGGTTGGATTGGTTGGGGAATGGATCTCCACCATAGATTTTGGAATGTTGGAAGCTGGGGGACATCGGAGGACTCGGGATGGAGCTTATTAAGTTGGATCCATGTGAAATTCACGTGCCCCTGACCAATGAACACCCGAGGAACTTGGGAGAGGTCTATCTACCAGTTCTAAGCTCGGTTTTGAGCATGGAGACCGTGGTTGGAAGGATATAAACGAGCAGAAGGTGATAAAGACCCTGAATGGAGGATTTGAGATAGTTAAGGAAAACAAAATTTCGACGACCCACCATGGGTCTGTTACAAATTAGTATCAGAGCATGGTTACAACACTTGGCCTTCTTGGGCTCATGGATGAGTCTCATAAAAACCATGTTTAAATAAAATCTTAAGGGTGACGCCCTACCTTACATATTTCCTAAAGAGTCTGGTTAAACTATTACTAAAGAAAAGAATGACAACTTTCTACTGTGTGTGTTTATGTATTTAAGAAAAATGAACTATGTGTTGTTCATGCACTAATAGAATGTTAGCTAACAACAAGTGTTTTGTCAACACTCCAGCAGTCAATGAATCATGGGAAACCATAATCATAAAGGATGGTGACGCGCCATGAAGTGGGGGATGGCTCCCACAATAGAGACGAAGAGTCTGACAAAAGGAGGGCAGTGGAGACCCCTCTGGATATAGCTGAAACTATAAGGAGCCTTATGGCCTAATTACATAGTTGCAAGGCTGACAAGAAGAGGTTGATAAAGGATCAAGAATAACAAACGGAAATCAATTTAGTCTTGCAGAGCTTATCTGATATACATAGGCAGGTGCAGCATGGACCTGCAACCAATCATGTAGACCGATGACATACAGAGAGAAGTCAAAGTCCACCTGAAATACAAAAATGTGGCCTCATATGTGGCCACACAGGGAGAAGTACCTCAAGGAAGGCCCAACCTGGAGGCGGGGGGATGCTCTTCAGGAGAGTCCTCTGGAAAGGGAACTGGAAACTCCAAGGGATCTTCTAGTAGAAAAACTAGCTCACATTCTCAAAAGAAAGGAAAGAAGCGAAAGCATTCCAAAAGTCATGAACCTGAAGAGTTCAAGAAAGCCAAACCACCCTCTTTCAATGGGGAGATTGAGAAAGGGGAAGAGGTAGAATCTTGGCTTCTTGGTTTGCGGAAGTACTTCAGAGTTCATGACTATTCTGAAAACTTGAAGGCTCGAATAGCCATGTTCAATCTGAATGGAAAGGCTTCCATTTGGTGGGAAGATCTTAAGAATGTGAAAGCAATCCATGAAAATGACTTATCATGGAAACAATTTGAGAAACACTTCAAGAAGAAGTATTTTTCAAAGAAATACTTTGATGGGAAGACTAAAGAGTTCTATGAACTCAAGTTGGGACAGCTCATCATAGAGGAATATGTCAATAAATTCCTTGATTTGTTGAGGTATGTACCCTACATAAAAGATGAAAAGGTAAAAGTACAATGATTTATCAGTGAATTACCTCAGACCTAACGAGACAGGATTGAGTTTGACGAGCCAAAGACCTTAGAAGACACTATCTGGAAGGAAATGTATTGTTATGAACAATTTGGGCATCAGACAGAACCTCGCGAAGACTGGAAGAAGAAGAGTAGTTTGAGATTCAGGAAGAATGGGTTTAAATCCTCAATATATAAGAAATATAGGAAGGATTCAAGGATGAGCCTTCCTATGCAAAGTGTGTATCAGCATAATTTCCCCTCTCATAGTGGAAATAAACCTTTTGGATCAACCCCAGGAAAGACCGATAACCCAAAGAGAGAACCCTTGAAATGTTGGGGTTGCGGAGAAGAACATTTGTTGAAGGATTTCCCACACAGACATCAAAACAGTAGGAGAGTCTACAACATCCAATAAGCTACCATTGTCAATGATGTGGCTAGGAGCATGCCTCAGATTTATGTAGCTTTGGATAATAAACAAGCCGACCACCAAGTTTCAGTGGTGGAGATGGAAGGTACGATCACCAACCATCTAGTTTCTATTTTAATTGACCCTAGTTCTAACTTGAGTTATGTGACCCCTCAGACTATTGATAAGTGTAAACGGCAACCAGTTAGACATGTTAAGCCATGGTTGGTACAACTAGCCACTGGAACCAAAAGAAAAGTAGAAGAAGACATACCATCTTGCCAATTCATCATGGATGGATTGCCCACCCAAGCGACCCTTAACATACTTCCCCTAGGATCTTATGACTTGTGATTGGTATGGATTGGTTTTCTACTTATAAAACTAAGTTGGATTGTTACCATAAAACGTTAGAATGTGTAAATTAAGAAGGGAGAAAGATGACCCTCCAAGGGATTGAGAATCATGTCTCAGTGAGACAAATATCATCCCTTCAAATGAAAAAGTATTGCAGAAAGGGGTGTCCTCTATATGCAATACAGGTGTTGGAATCTGTTGAGGATGAAAAACCAAACCTAGAGGACCACCCCATATTAAGAGAGTATAGAGACATATTTCTAGAAGAGGTACCAGTTCTACCTTCGAGAAGAGACATTGACTTCTCGATAGAACTTGCACCAAGAGCGGTGTCAGTGTCTAGGACACCCTATAGGATGAGTACACTTGAGCTAGTTGAGATCAATCTACAAATAAAGGAAATGATGGACAAATGCTACATCTGATCCAATGTGTCTCCATGCGGAGCACCATCCCTGTTTGTGAAAAATAAAGATGGCATGCTTTGACTGTGCATAGATTATAGACAACCATAAAGAACAAGTACCCCTTACCAAGAATCGATGACTTGTTAGACCAATTAGGGGGTGCTTCCATTTTCTCAAAGATTGAATTGAGGTCTGGATTCCATCAAGTCCAAATGAAGGATGAAGACATCCACAAAATAGCCTTCGGGACAAGGTATGATCACTATTAATTTGTGGTGGTGCCTTTTGGATTAACCAATACCCCTGCCACTTTTATGTCCTTGATGAAAAATGTACTCGGCAAATTCCTAGACATATTTGTATTGGTTTTCATTGATGATATATTAATCTACTCCAAGAACAGACAAGAGCATGAAGAACATCTTATACTTGTACTTCAAGTACTAAGAGAACATCAACTCTACTCTAAGTTTAGCAAGTGTGAATTTTTCCAGAATCAAGTCCATTACTTAGGCCATGTTATTTCTAAATAAGGAGTGGCAGTGGACCCCAACAAGATCAGGTCTATTATGGAATGGACTACCCCAAAGGATGTATCTGATATCAGATCCTTTATGGGCTTAGCAAGATTTTCCAAGATTGGTTGTCCAATCACTGCTCTTCATAAAAAGGGGGTATAATTCACTTGGACGGCACAATGTGAAGAAAGATTTTAGGAACTGAAATACCTTCTGACCCATGCACCCGTGTTGAAGATTGCAGACCCTGATAATGACTTCCTTGTGTGTACATATTTCTGCAAGGAAGGACTCAAAGGAGTCCTTATGAAAGAAGGACGTGTAATTTGCTACGAATCCAAGAAATTGAATTAGCATGTAATCAATTATGTGACCCATGATCTAGAGTTGGCTGCCATAGTGCATGCCTTAAAAATGTGGAGGCATTACCTCCTGGGTAGGAGATTTGTACTTATGACAAACCACTATGGATTGAGGCACCTGTTTGATCAACCAAAATGCAATGCTAGACAATCTAGGTGGATGGCTCTCCTTAGTGAGTTCGATTTCAAAATCAAACACATCAAAAGGAAGGAAAATAGGGTGGTTGATGCCCTTAGCCGAAGTGTGAAAACGATTCACCTAGAAGTGGTAAGCGCCTGTGAAATGGATGTCAGGGAAAGAATCAAGCATGCATAAGAAACAGATGCATTCTTCAAGACCATGACCTCATACCTAAGGCAAGAGCCTACAGGGCTAAAATATGAAGGCTATCAGATGCTCGATGAAGACCTGTTGACCTATAGAAACATATTTTATATTCCAAGTTGTGATGACTTGAAGAGGTTCATAATGGATTAACTACACAAGAGACCATATACTGATCGCCCAGGATATCATAAAATGATCATGGCCACTAGGAAACAATTATATGGGCCTGGACTAAAAAAGGACATAGCTGACTATCTAGCTAAGTGCCTAGAATGCCAGCAAGTTAAGGCAGAACACCAACACCCAGCAGGGTTGTTACAGCCTCTACCAATTCCAAAATGGAAATGGGAAATCATTTCCATGGATTTCATCACCGAATTACCAAAATAGGCTAAGCATAATGATTCCATCATGGTAGTGGTGGACAAATTGAGAAAGTATACTCACTTCATTCTTGTCAAGTTGAACTGCAAGGCAATAGATATTGCCAACATATTCATGAATGAGATATTCAAACTGCATGGCATTCCTAGAGAGATTGCATCTGACAAAAACAAAAAATTCACTTCAAGCTTTTGGAAATCCTTGATGGATGGTCTTGAGACTAAATTGTTATTTAGCACAGCCTATCACCCTCAAACTGATGAACAAACAGAAAGAGTAAACCAAATATTAGAAGACATGTTAAGGATGCATGTAATGCATCAGCCTAAGAAGTGGGAATACTACCTGCCATTGGTAGAATTTGCCTACAACAACGATTATCAAGAGTCACTAAATATGAGCCCTTTTGAATCCCTCTATGGTAGAAAATGCACAATTCCCATCAGCTAGAGTAATCCAATGGATAGAATTTCAATCGGACCTGACATGCTGAAAGAAATGGAGCAACAAGTGACTCAGATAAAACAAAATCTGAAAATTGCTTAGTATAGACAGAAGAGCTACGCCGACCAAAAGAGAACCCAGATAGTTCAAGATAGGAGATCATGTCTATCTTAGAGCTAGACCTAGGAAGAGTTCCCTGAGAATGGGAGCTTGTGCCAAGCTGGAACCTTGGTATTGTCGACCCTTTGAAGTCTTAGATAGTGGGACTTGTAGCCTATAGCCTAGCACTCCCTCCCACAGTAAAGGCACATATTTTTTTCCATGTTTAATCATTGAAGAAATATGTACATGATTCTAATCATACAATTGACTTGTATGTGATCCAGGTGGATCCGGAGGGAGAATTCCCTCCAGAACCTCAATGCATACTAGATAGGAAGGAAACCTCACTCAGGAACCGAACCATTGTACAGGTCAAGGTGCAATGGAAACACTTTGTCCCAGATGAGGCTACAAGGGAAATGGAGGATTCCATGAGACAAGCATATCCAATTTTGTTTACTTATGTATATACGTAGCATGTTGATAGATAGAACATCGAGGAAGATGTTCCTTTAAGGGGGAGGGAATTGTAACACCATGTTTCCCCCAATTTGTAAATATAACTATATTGGCCAAGAGACTATGGAAAACTCAATATGTGTCAATTTTTTATTTGATGGACCTTTGTATAAAAGGTTGATGAATGTAAATTCTATTATTTTAATAGAAAATGGATAAGTGTTGCATGATTGTTGGAAAGGGGATGTGCTAAGAGAGACCATGAATGTTGTGAAAGAGATGGCGAACGGGACCGGGAATGGTTACATTAACCTTCACCGGACCGGTACTTTGCTGGATTTAATTGCTCAGGATGAGAACAACCCTCTGACCCAGGAATGAATTTCAGTCAAGTTGGTAGGTGGGAAGACCTCCTCAAGAGTTAATGAGGGGATGGGGCAGACCACCCATTTGTAAGGCTTCCAGACCTGACCACGGAATGATAATTTGGGCCACACACAATCTTGCTAAGAAAGGAAAGAAAGGAAGGTGTGGTGGATAGAGGAAGACCTGCGAAGAGTGCAGAGATGAGAGACTGAGCTCTCGGGTTCGAGGAAGAACTGTGAAAATAGTGTGTTCTGATCGCAGGAAATAGAGACTAAGTCAGGAGAAGGAGAGTAACCTTCATCCCTATCTATTTATGTGTCGAAAGAAGAGATTCAATCTAAAAGCATCGTGGTCTAGCTCAGGGGTGGCTAGTGGTAAATCCATTAGGAGTGACTGAGCCTACGGTTGGGTGGAAACGAGCACCCCTTCTAGCAGTCGCTTCACGTTATCTAGTTTTGATAAGTGTTTTCATACTCTATGCGTTGAATTGGGAATTAATGGTTTTATGCATGTATTTACATATCTATAAATGTTTTAGTGGTTTCATACTCTATGTTTTATGTATTGAAATGGTTAATTTATGTGTATACGTTGGCTTCCTTGAGAACTAATGATTCTTCTTTTCCCGTATGCTCCAATTTAACTCTTGAAGGTGTTTTCCCCAGGGAGCTACCTCACAGCTCCGAAGTCGGAGAAAGCCTCTTGGAACTGCTACTGTCTCGGTGACCTCATGAGTTTACCCTGCCCTAATTCAAAACTTAATTTTTTGCGAGTTAGCAAGGTGTTCCCTTCAAACTAGTAGCCTGAGTGATCCAGAATTGGATCCTGGAACCAAAATGGGTCCAGGAAGGCCTAAAAATCAAAGTGTTCATAATTGCTTCAAAATGTATGTGTGTGTATTCCTCGTCGATATGAACCCAACGCAACTTGAAAGGACTAAAATGGACACTGTACGCGAAAGATATCGCAGTCTATTTGTTTCGTCAAACAAATAAAAAAAATGTTGACTGTGCAGTCTGTACAGTGCTGACGTGGCAGCTGAGTGTACAAATCGTACGACCGTACAATGATGTGGCAGGTACAATGGATGCTAAATAGGAAGACATGTGGGTAGAAAGGTGGTCAAATGATATTTTGACACATGGCACACTTTTGGGCAAATGAAATGGTGCCACGTGACCCAGTCGTGGGCTGCCACGTGGCACCCCTCCATTGGCTGATTGGTTTGGAAAAAGTTTGGAGTCCATCGGACTCGAATCTATGACCTCCGGTATGGGCGGTGAATGACTTGGCAGGGCAAGGCTACCAGCCCACCCACGATGTGTCTTGTTATACAATGTTTAAATGTTTTGTTTAACGTGATATGGATTTATTTTGGGCGGAGTTAAAGGCTAGGGCCTAGCCCCAGCCCCGGAGTGAATTCCATACGACCTACCTATATAACCGTGCAGCATTCTATTGGTGCACGGCCATTCGATCCAACCCTGGTCCTATTCCATATGCCTATGTAATATGACCACCAGTTATATTGTTTGGCGCCGTGTTTTTGTGTATAGCCCCGGGTTTCAACACCATTACACTTGACCATTCACCATGTGTCCATTCCCATGTATACAGTTAGCGCGCAATGGGGTTAGCGCTCGGTCGGTAGGGCTAGCCCGCCAACTAGGGCACGTAACCTAGGTCTTGACGACCGGGGCTAAAAAACATAAGGGGCATATGGGAGCATTAGAACCAGGACACATGGATACCCATGCGACCAAGGGACCGACGGTTAAGGGGCTAGTGTGCCAAGCACTCGACACTTTGACACATGGGTGCGCGTAGGTGACTAGGAGCCCAAAGATAAGGGGATGCACCCGATTTGTGCCATTTTGTGGGCTTTTAAACATTATTATATGATTTTTAATTGACTTTAAGCCCGTTTGAGGGGATTTTGGTCATTTTTGGAGGATCTTCGGCCCTTTTTGAGGCTAGATCTTGGGGGGAAGTTAGGATTTTGTTGCAAAATTCAAGTCTATATAGACCATAGGTTCTTGAAGCCATAAAAGGAGGTTCAGAATAGGAAAATGTTGAAGAATTGTTGAGCCAAAGTCATTTTTATGTGGGGAAGCCATTGAGGAGAGCACCTTTGCGGACCATTTCTGGGAGCTCCATTCATCATTTTCAGTGCCGTCATTTTTTGGGGGTTATTGAGATCTGGTAGAACACAACCAGATTAGTTTCTAATCCTTTTGGCACCGTTATGATGTATTTTTGAAGCTTCGAACAGAAATAAGAAAGCATCACCCACTGAGACAAAGGCCCGGAGATGTAGGTGAGATTGTCGAACTCCGTTTTCAACTTTTGTTGTTATGGTTTGTTGTTTCCTCATGCTTATTTTCATATATGTATATTTCTTAATAATTTCTATGCTTCCTCTTTAATTCTTCCTCTTTCATTAATTTCCTAAATGGTAAAATAACTCATGCAAAATAACTCAACGTTTGTCGTTAAAAGATCTTTTCAGATTACTGAGAGACCTTGAACTCGGGCCCATGGACTTAACCAAAAACCTTAATAAGAGTAGAGCTCATAGCCTGAGATTCATTTGAAGTTACATGTGATCTGGGTCTAGGAACCTCGCGTTAAGACCAAAAGGAGATAACTCATAACGGTTTCAGAGTTTCAGGAGTTCGACATTTTGGGATGTCACATTTCACGATATTCAAAGTTACCCGAACTCCCTGAGTAACAAGAGTCATAGATAAATTGAGAACCTGACATAGGATATGAATGCAAGCCTTTCATCAAGAGGAAAACCTATCATAGTCGTCAGATCAAATCAAAGATCCACTGGATTTAACGGATCAAACACTAGCTGCTTGATTAGATCGATGGTTGGGAATCATTGCAGAGCGCGAAGGTGAAATTAGTGGACGTGCTAGTTAACGACATGCAATCAACCAACGTCGTTGATCCCATCAGGGTGGAGGATAAACGACCACGATTAGACAGAGTTGGGTGAGCACTTTCCAGATTGTGGAGATTGAGCTCTCTGGTAAAGAGCGAGCATGTTGGGGCCCCGCAATCACTGTGAATCGTTGATCTGTGAGAAAATCGGTATTGGTTGGATCTTGACTGTGATATTTGAGGGATGTTGAAAGACGAGTAGGCTGAAGCGAGAAGGCGCAATGATGCCATCCATTTTGGAGTGGATTTAATCTTGATGAGCCACGCGCCACTTGGATTCATGCACATCACCTACCCCATAGAGCCTTTGGAACATGACACTTGTCATCCCAAGTGAGGGCATGTGTTGCCCCTGACCCATATACGTGTCAACCCCTGGTACGTTCCCACTAGCCAACGTGGTTGATGAAGGGACTGGAACTTCGAGATTCCTGGTCTTTGGGACCACGGAGGATTTAGGGTGTATTATCACAGAAAGTCCAAAGGGACCCGGAGTGTCGAAGTTTCGGAGTAGATCCTAGCCATTGGCACAAGGAGGCACATGGAAGTAGATTTTTAACTCTGGAAAAGAGCCACTTCAAAGTATTTGAAGTGTCGATCTTTGAAAAATCCCGAAGCCTGAAGTAGTGAAGAAGATATGGACCATTGGATCCAGAGGAACACATGGCAGAGATCCATGTGCTTCAGAGGAAAGGTACTTCGAAGGGAAGCGAGGGAGAAGTTTGCAGAACTCCCAAAGCCCAAATTCATGAAGTGAATAGGACTATATATATGGGGATCCTTTGGGTCCTATCCTAGCCATCAGATCTATGACGTAGTCATCCCAGTGTTGACCGCTTCGGGAGGATAGGGGTATTATGACACCAAAACTCTCAAAGGTCGAAGCACAGTAGTTCATCATGACCATTTTAATAGAGGAGGATGCATGTCAGAGTATCCAAACCTCTGGAGTTTTGCGTGTGTGAAGACTCGAGAACCTGTCGAAGTCCGGAGTCCCGAAGTGGATCAGGGTCGTCAAATTCTCTGAGGACACACGGCGTCAGATTGTGAACTTCATAGATTTTCCACTCTGGAGGATTCACGTGGTGGTTGTCTTGGCGTCTGGTCATATCCCACGGCCATGTGTGAGCGTAGATGGAGGGAAGAGGCTAGGCCTAGATTTCAATCTCAAGGCCGAACACCAAATTTCTCGCTACCCTATGAGTTAGTCTAGGATCAATCCCAAGTGTTGGATTGGTTGGGGAATGGATATCCACCATAGATTTTGGAATGTTGGAAGCTCCGATACATCGAAGGACTTGGGATGGAGCTTATGGAGTTGGATCCACGTCAAAGTCGTGTGCCCCCAACCAATGAACACCAGAGGAACTTGGGAGAGGTCTATTTGCCAGTTATGAGCTCAGTTTTGAGCATGGAGACCATGGTTGGAACGCTTTGGATGAGCAGAAGGTGATAAAGACCTTGAATGGAGGATTTGAGATAGTTAAGGAAAATGAAATTTTGATGGTGTGTTACAATGAGTGAATGAGTGAATGAGTTAATGAGGCACTAGCCTCCTTTATTTATACTAGCTGGCAAGTTCTGGAAAGGTGTCTCTTCACTGGGCAGGGCCGACTTCTCCTTCTTAGTGGTTAAGACCTCTTTAATTAGGCCTCGATGCTGACTTCTTAATATGCATAATATAGTTAGGGTTTGACCAATCCACAAAAGGAGATTTTGTCAAGTACAAATCCCGACATGATCAATCCACAAAATGGAATTGATCTGATGAATAATAACTCAATAATAAATAGAATACTCTTTGCAATTACAATATTTCAACAGGTTTCACATTCAAAGTATTTGGTTGTGATTCATTTGTGAATGTTCCCAAGGAAAAAAGGAGCAAGATGGATAAGAAATAAGTTAATTGTATTTTCATTGGATACAAAGAAGGAATGAAAAGATAAAATCTTTGAGATCCTACATCAAGGAAAACAGTGTAAAGTCAAGATGTGGTCTTCAAAGAAGTCGGAAGGAAGTTCGAGTATGAATTCATGGTTCCAACATAGAATAACCCAGAGAAGGGGAGGTTTGAACTGAGGAACAAAGAAGATGATTTAGATGAGTCGACTGAATCAAATGAAGAAGTGGAACAAATGACATCGGTTGTTCGGAGGTCTAAACGAGTAAGAAAATAATTCGAAAGGTATAGACCACTCAACTTCCATTCCACTTTTGTGTTAACTTACACTGAAGAGGATCCCAAGTCGGTCAGGGAGGCAGTCAACTCAGCGAAGGGTAGACTCTGGAAGGATGCCATTATCGAAGAAATGGAATCCTTGCACAATAATGAGATGTGGGATTTAGTCAAATTACTTAGTAGAAGAAATCCCATCAATAGCAAGTGGATATTCAAGAATAATATGGACGCAGCTAGTCAAGTTGAGAAATTCAAAGCTCGACTAGTAGCGAAAGGATATTCCCAAGTCGAAGGAGTCGACTTCGGTGAGATTTTTTCCCTTGTTGCAAAATTAACTTCCATTAGAATACTAATGTATCTAGATGCAACATTTTATCTTGCAATAGAATAAATGGATGTGAATACAACATTCCTACACGGGGACCTAGAAGAATAAATTTACATGAAACAACCTGAAGGATTTGTAGTAAGGTGTTAACTCCCAAAGTAAAACCGTTCTTTCGGTTGAACTTTGTAGAGGATATCTTAGCTATTGGTCGCATGCTTAAGCTAGTTTTGTGTTTTCATAGTTCAAGAAAATCTTTGGTATTTGGTTTTGTCAAGAGATTGGAAAAACAGCAGCTTTCGGTGGTTTGGGCGAGCCCCCGGCGTGCTCATTAACCACCGAAAACGTTCAGTTTCGTCAGCAAAGTGGTCGATTTAAAATGCAAACAATCGCCGAAAGGGTTTGATCAGGCAAAAAGAAAGCTCGTGCTTTCACACGAGCCATATGTCAAATTTCGCTGCAATCATGACAAGTTCAAACCGCCGAAAGCGCGCGTCGTGGGAGTTGATGTTCGTTCGTGGGTTTCAACCGAAAGCTCCAAAACTCCTGCGCGTTATTCACTGCAAATCATTTTCAAATCTGCGCCATATGGTGAAAGTCAGATACGGTTGCATGGAGGTTCTCCCCTTTCCCACTGGCAGATGCATTCACCATTTTCGACAGGTCATTCATTCATTTTAAAACTCAAGTGTTATATGGAGCCCGAAGATCACTCAGGATATCTATCAACACGGGATTTGTTCAGCAATCGTGATTCTCAAATCTTCGTTCCTCCTTTCGAGCGATTGGCAGGTGGTCTCCGAATTCAACAGGCAGTTCGAATCGAGTAAAGCGCATTGGGTTATCGGGTAATCCTGTAAGCCTTTCTCTGTCAAAATTTCATCAATTCATATGCCCCGAAAGGTCCAAATTTCGGCTTTCCCTGTCTGACTGTCATATAGCTGTGGGTCGGTATTTCAATACAATTTTAAGTCTGTAAACCCTGCTCTGTAAAAACTTCATAAATATATTTTCCCCCCCGAAAAGTCGAAGTTTCGTTTCCTCCTGCTCGACTGTCATTTAACTGTGGGTCAATATTCTGGTGCATTTGTAAATCCTGTGTCCT
>ML804640.1:208622-234492 GCA_009831015.1 Picea engelmannii | reverse complement strand
ATCTTGTACTTGAACATTTAAGTGGGGTAAAAGGAGGTTGCCCCCTCAAAGAGGCTTATTATCTGAAATTCTCTCTTTTTCAAGGCGTTGAGTACTTTTTCTGAGGATTTTCTATGCTATATTGATATTTGGTTCTTAACATCCATGAAGATAAATTGTGACATTCAAAGAACAATATTTTTGGCAAAGAAACCAACTTATCATTCCAATACTAAGCATATTGATCTACAATACCATTTCGTGAGAGACATGGTGGAAAGAAACAAGGTGTTGCTGGATAAAGTAGACACATTGGAAAACATAGCAGCTATGAAGTTCTCTTGGTGCAAAGAGGAAATGGGCATTGTTTCCCTAGGTCTGTGAACGAGAGTTCAAGAATCTCTTGGTTTTAGCCAAGAAGACAACAAGTGGGAAAATGTTGGGTTCTTGTATTCTTTGCGGTGAAAGTCAAAGGTCGAGGTGGATCGACCGGGCAAAGTCGAAGTTTAAATAATCGACAACAAGTTGAAGATGTCAACCAAAAAGAGGACGATAGGCGGTCGTGTGGAAATCGAATGAAGGTCGACTGGTAATCCAACTTGGTAGTTGATTGTAACAGAATCCCAAGATTCACAAGATTTGTAGCCAATGATCTGTGTGGATCTGTAACTATTTTTGGGCACCTTTCTTTAGGTTTTGACCACCTGTAAATCCTATATATAAGGCATGTTGTAATTTTGTAAAACAAATCTTTAGTTAATTTTTATATCAATCGTTTTAGAGGTTATTGGTCATATAGATGTAACCCAGATTGGCTACAGGGTTATTCTTGTGTAAATCAAGAAGGTATAATGTCAATTGTGTCTTAAGTGTGGACCAAGGTTAGGCATGTAATAATTTATTCTAAATGAAGAAGACAAAAAGAGAGAAAGAAGCTCAAGGAATGTTGGTTTTCCCATTTGGGTTTCCAGGGTAAAATCTTTGTGTACTATGTGTTTGTTTTGTCATTTCATTTATAGATCAAATCTTTCTTCATCTTTTCTACTAGGTTTGGCATGGAAGTGTTCTATTTCCTAACAAATGTTTCTCTCTTATATCTATTTGGTATGTTGGAATATGGCGTCCATCATGTCAATATTTATGTAAAAGCTATGATACGACACTTACATATAATTGCATGGAAGCCATGATAAAGAATTCACCAAAAATTAAGGATTGTAGGTTGAAATATTGTTGTCACCCTTGTTGTATGAGAGAAAAACACTCACGTTGAATTGTATCAAAGAAATGGCAAAGAACTCTTAAAATTTTAAGGATTGTAGGTTGAAAGAATGTTGTCCCCCTTATTTTCCCCCTTCTTGAATGAAAGAAAAGCACTCTCATTGAATTGTATCAAATTCATGACACAACACTCTAAATTTTAAATATGGTGTGTTGAAAGAATGTTCTCACCCTTGTTGTATGGGATCAAAGCACTCTCATAGAATTATATTAAGGCCATGAAAAAAATCTCTAAAATTTAGGGATTGTAGGTTCAAAAACTGATGTCTCCCTCGTTTTATGAGAGAAAAGCACTCTCATTAAATTGTATCGCAACTACTCCCAAATACTCTAAATTTTAAATATGGTATGTTAAAATAATGTTGTCACCCTTTTTGTATGAGAGAAAAGCACTCTTGTAGAATTGTATTAAATCCATGACAAATAACTCTTTAAAATTTAAGGGTTATAGGTTGAAAGAATGATGTCAACCTTGTTGCATGAGAGAAGGTAGATAATGTGCGGTAGGGAATACGAACAATAGATTAAGAAGAGGAAACCTATCATGGAGAAGTTACAATAAATATATAATTTTGGTGAATAGCTCAAAGTATTTTAGGTTGTATAGATACTTGCAATCATTTACTGTGACAATTTAATTAATGCATTTTGTTTATTAAGGTTTATATCTTGTATTTGCTTGCTATGTTTTAATATAGGTTTCATCATATCAACTATGTGGCATCAAAGCCATGAAAAAACATTCTTCAAGAATTGTTCAAAGCGTTATCTAGAATTCAAGGATTGTAGATTGCACTCTACAATTTATTTAAATCCATGACAAAGCACTCTCTAAAACTTAATGATTGTATGTTGAGAGAATGTTTCCACCTTTCTTTATGAGAGAAGTATGTTTTTCATCAATGCATAGGTGTATAGTTATAATAGCCATAGTAGGTTTGCATGGTATTTATGAGGTGTGATAATTGTGAACTCCATTTTGGTGCTCTCACTTAGTGTTATCAAAGCCACAGAAGGTTGTGTGATATATAGGGTTTCATCATATCAACATTGTGGTATCAAAGCCATGTAAAAACATTATCCGAGAATTGTTCAAAGCATTCTCTAGAATTCAAGGATTGTAGATTGCACTCTACAAATTATTTAAAGCCATGACAAAAAACGGTATAGAACTCAATGATTGTATGTTGAGAGGATGTTTCCACCTTTCTTTATGAGAGAAGTATGTTTGTCATCAATGCATAGGTGTATATTTCTAAGAGCCATAATAGGTTTGTGTGATATTTCTAAGGTGTGTTAGTTGTGAACCACATTTTGGTTCTCTCACTTAGTGTTATCAAAGCCATGGAAGGTTGTGTGATATTTAGACTTATTTTTCTTTGGTTTACATATATTGTTTGGGAAATTTTCTTGAAGACCTTTGCATGTTCATTTTTGTTGTGAAGAGGATTTCACCCCATGTATGAAAAAATTAGTGTATGGTCCCTTGGAAGGAAATCTTGTAGTTAGATATAAAGAGACGAAGTTGTAGAAAGTTGTGGGTTAGTTTGGATGAGAGAAGGCATGCCCTAAGGATAGATTTTGTGGTAGGGATTTTCTTGTAGGTACATTTCCTATTGAGAGTTTAAGAGGTTGTGGCAAGGCATGCGCCCTTTTCCAAAAGGATTAGTTGTTCTTGCAGTTTGAAATCATTAAGTTTGGATTCAACAATGGTATGATCATTTGCTTATGCTCATGGAAGGTTTGTACCTATCACTTGAAAGGAAGGTGGAGAATATATGCTAGATCTACTATGCACAATTAATGTGGGGTGTCAAATAATCTTAGGTTTGAAATGATTCCTGGTAGACAATAATGATGGGAAGGTTGTGTGATTTTAGGTATGAGTTGTGATTGTAGACAATGGTGCTTTCAAGGGCATAGTGGGGCATGTTAGCTAAGAATCTCTTTTTGCAACAATTTCAAAAATAAGAGCAAGCTTAAGTAGCAACAATTTGTTTGTGGTTTGTGGTGTTGAAGCTAATTTATCTACTAATTCATATTGCAAAAAAATGGGAGTGAAACCCTATAATAAACAACATATCTCTCAAGGTGGATGTGTTATGAAAAAACTATATTTGATTTGAATTAGTGGTAAATGTGGGTTGTAGCAATGTGAAATTGTATACTATTTAAATGTGGGTCGATTTGTGATGTGAAATTTCATAGGTGGGAGTGGAGTGACACTATGACAGATTTGTGGATTCATCGGCCAATGTTATTTAAGATTTTTTCTATTTTTTTTAAATGGATTAGGCCAAAAGGTTCTAATTTTTTGTCATATGAGGTATAAAGGGATAAACAAAAATAGAAAATTAGGTGTTTATATTATTTTTTTAGTGTATTCCTTTTTCTAGAGGTGTTGGTTGAAATTTTGACCATATTTTTTTTTTCCATTATGACAATGGAAATCCCACCCCTTGAAGACATTATTATGACAGTGCTCACTCGAGTGGGGAAACTATAAAATCAGTTCATCAATTGATAATGTTTCTAACAACTCACATGAGACTACCCAAGGAATCCAATTGTTTCCCTAATGTTGACTAGCACTCAGGGCGTCGATCATGTTGCCAAATTGCATGTCATCAATTACATTGTAAAGATCATTCATAAGGTTTTCCAATGACTGGATACATGATAGTATTTGAGGATAGATTAGGGATGCATTTTATATCAAAATTGAAAGTATGATAGTTGTATTCAATCTCAAAGGTGGCCCAAGTATTATTTCTCCAAAGTTAATATTCAACATTTTTCAAGTCTTGGTGTCAAATTATTATCCCACGGGAGTGTTAAAATTGAAATTAGAAGTTTCAAAGACAAGGTCATTAGGAGACAGCTCATAGGGTTATGTCAAAATCCTCAATATTGATACTTTCAGATAAAAGGCAAAATCGTCATCCTATTTAAAGTTGGGGTATCATGAGTTTGCAAGCCCCAAGACTAATTTAGTCCTTAAAGAAGTGTAGTATCTATGCCTTTGTGTCTTAACAACATCTCAAGATAAAAACATTAAATTTGTAGACTAACAAATGTTGAATACTTTGTTTTGGACCAAAATTGTAGTAGAGCCAATAACATGACACATTTTAAGGAACCATACTTTTCTTACAATTGTAGAAACCTTGGAAATATTTATAGCACTCAAAGTTTCGACTATAAATATTTGGTTAAACTTTTGGAAATTTATTTTTAAATTTCCAAGGATATTATATATGTGTAGAAAATTGTGATATTTTTTATGTAAAATAATTTTATCTTATAAAAATTTGAATGAATATTCATTTCAATCACTAAATATTTTTGGGAAAAATGAAAAAAAAATCCAAATGAATAATAACAAGAAATTATCCCTTAAATTTTCTATGACTATTAGGTAAAAATAATTCATGTAGACATATAGATGTTCAACACCTTGAAGAACCATAAAATCATGGACACATGGAAACAAGGGTCCATGTAATCTAGGTGGACATTGGTGGTCGCCCACCTATTCCACTGTCTCAAATTACAATTTCCATGTTGGAAATTTTTCTACGTATTTTTGGATCCCAAACTTTTGGGGTTGTTTTAAGGCCCTAAATGATGTTTTTTTGACTTGGCAATGCCCAATTATTTCCTATTGGGATATTGGTCCATTCAAAATGTGTACTCCTCAACTAGACCTTTCTGATGGGGTATTGGGCGCCCCAAACAGATATCATATGCAAAAGTTGCACCCTCGAGAAGTTGGTGTATCAACTACCCCCATCGAGGCCCACAAACCTTTTGGTGTTTCATCTTATAAGGTTAGGTTTTTGGATGTTTATGGTTTTCTGATTTATGCTTTGTGTTAAAAAGGCCTTTGGAGCCTCATTGTAATAAACTTATTGTGAATGAGCATAGCCGACACATCTCTCTTCAGAGATAAGCTACCACCATTCTAGCTAGCTTATGTGCTTTGCATTTTACAGTCTTTTGTATTCTAGGAAGTCATTAATAGAATATGAGTTTTATTGTATTATTGTGTTCCTTGAAATATCTCTTTGCATTTCCTTTTTATATCTCTATTATATTTCTACCTTCATGTCGTTCTCAAAATAATTTGGATCAATGGTATCAGAGTAGTCTTCTCCTTGTTGTTCCTAGTGCATGTCCCCGACGAGGTCAAGGTATAGAGAGTTAGGTCTTGAGATTGTTTCTCTTGAGGAAAATCGCTCTCGCCCTCCCAAGAAACCTCCCATGGTGGAAGAAAAGAGGGACGATGGAGTAGGAGGTCCTATCAAATTGTTGCTCGAGGAAGTCCTCGCACGATAGAGGAACAAGATGATGGATAATTTCTCCCAGATCCTTCAAGGATTGCCAACATCAACGGAGGCACCTTCAACCAGCGGTGAATTTGTAGGTGTGATTCCCTTTAAGGTACAAGTCAACTTTTATATTCCTCTATTTGAAGGACAGATAGACGTCGATGCTTTGGAAAAATTGTTAACTCTGGTAAAGGGTTATTTCTCTATCCAAAAATTTTCCAACGATGAAAAATTCACCTTTTCACTCCTTAAGGCCCTTCCACATGTCAGATATTGGTGGGAGACTTACTTTGATCAACATACTGAGGACGAGTCTTCAATTTTTGGGATAGGACCCACTTGGGCATCTTTTTTTGATACCCTCAAAGAGAAATACTACCATTTTTGAAACTATGATGACCAATACATGAGATGGAAAACACTACGTGAAGAGAGAGACCAGACAGTGTCAAAGTACACCAACATCTTCCATACCTTGTGCACATAAATTGGTATTAAATACTTCGATCAACACCTAGTTTTAAAGTACTGTAATGGCCTACACAGAGACATCCAAATAGATATGGAGTTCTGTTACATCTCCTCACTAGGATCCATTTACTCATATGTTGTCAAGATCGAGCATAAGTTCATGATTCTGGTTCTGAAAACCCATCACAGTAGAAACCCAATAAGGGTGGTCCTAACTCCCAGGTAAAAGGAAAGAGCAAGGATGGCCAGTCCCAGGAAAACCAATTCATGCCACAAGCAAAGAAGGGTAATGGGAAGTCGAAGAAGGACACTAGAAAGTGGTGTGAGTTCCACAAAATCCCTTAGCAAAATATTAATGAAAGTCGCTTTGAATAGTCATTGTTGGATGAGACAAAATCTTCAGGCTTGGATGTTGACTCAAAATATGATTCAAAACCACAAAAGGGAAAATGGATCATTGACGCAGAACCCAGTGTCACCATCACTACCACAAAAGTCTAGCCAAAGGAACTAGAGGAGCTCGAAGAAGGGCATCGCCTCTTCCACTCATAGATGTGGGTGAAGGGGACCCCACTCCATTTCATTGTTGACAATGATATCCATAATGACCTAATCGCAATAGACGTCATCAAGAGGTTGAACCTGACAATGACATCGCATCCTCAACCCCAGGTTATCGAATGGCTCAAGCAGGCTCGGGACATCCATGTCAGCCAATAATGTCGCCTACAATACAACATCAAACCCTTCAAAGATGTGGTATTGTGTGATGTTTCCCTCCTTGAAGTTTGTTATTTTTTTTAGGAAAACCTGATATGTGGAAGTGTCATGTTTTTTTATGAATTTAGGCCCCATAGTGTCATTATTACTTTGGAAGATCAAATCTATAGGGTACCAGAGGAAGTCCCAACTAGTGTGATCTCTTTGATCTCTGTGAAGCAGTGCAAAAAGGTGTTCTTTTCAGCGATATTGATCTGAATTCAAGCTACCACGAGGTGTCGATTGAGCAAACTGATTTATGGAAGATAAACTTCAAGTCTAAATAAGATCTCTTCGAGCGGTTGGTCATGCCTTTTGGCTTGAATAATGACCCAACCACATTCATGCAAATGATGGATGACATATTAAGGCCATTCACAAACTCCTTTGTGGTCGTATATATGGATGACATCCTCATCTTCAATAAAACCTAGTAGGAACATTTGAAGCATATTCAACAAGTCTTGGGCACTCTGCGACAACACAAGTTATATTCCAATTTGGAGAAGTGTTCCTTCGACATGCAACGAATCCAATATTTGGGATACATCATGGATGAGCAAGGTGTGCATGTGGATCCATCCAAGATCCAAGTCATTCGTGATTGGCTGACCCTGAAGACAATGATCGAGCTTCGCATCTTCATGGGCCTCACCAACTTCTACCATAGGTGTATGTTAGCGTTCTCTCATATCGCTTGGGCCCTAAGCCAGGTGACCAAGGGTGGAGATAAAACCAATTTTGTGTGGGTTGCATCCCAACAAAAAGCATTTGAGGATTTGAAATTCTATCGTTGCTCGACACCAATCCTTATTATGGCAGACTTGCAACAACCATTTGATATTGAGATAGATGCTTTAGATTATGTTATCGGTGCAGTCCTCACTCAGCATGGTCATCTGGTATCCTATCACAGTGAAACATTGTCTAATGTTGTTTTTATATACCCCACCTATGACAAAGAGATGTACTCCATTGCGCAAGCCCCTTGAGGGGTATACCTAATGGATAGCATTGAAGTGACAAGGGGAACTATGAAAACTAGAGTAGAATGTTGTAAAAATGAATTGTCAACCATAGTGTGTATGGAAGGAATCTTACTAAAGATAGTAATTATGTTGAGAATGAGGTTGGCATGCTTGTGAGTGACTTGTTGACTTGTTTTTTGTTGACAAAATTACCAAAGACAATTCGTAAATGTTGTGTGAGCACTTCTGTTGTAGTTGGATTTCTAGAGACCCTAGTAGAGAGATTCATGGTCGGTTTGTGTTGGAGCTATGGAGGGGATGGATATTATATAATGGATTGTGGTGCATAGAAGGAAATATCATCCATTGAGTTATACATACTGATAAGGAAGAGATTTGGGTGGTTGGAATTGTTCTAAGCGTCACATCACTGTGTTTTTATTTTGGAGTTGTTACAGTGGATTGTAGACAACCATAGGAGCATGTTTATCCTTGTGGACTCATAGCCCCAGCTTGGGGTGACTTGTTGATGAGAGAATTGAAGTAGTAGAGTCTATGGTTGGGTGGAACATCCTTCACCTACAACCAATTGTGTAAAAAAAATTTGAAAGATAAGTGTTTGATCACTTGGTCATTTACAATTTTAATGCTATGATTGAATGTTGCATTTACTTTGTGTTCTATATGTATGAATTTTTTTTGTGTGTTTAATGGCTTATGTGCATGATTAAATCAATTGCATTCATGAGTTTAAATATTGATGATAATTGCATGAGCTCGTTTTTCATGTTGCAATAAATTCTAAGGGAAATACATGGAAACTTGAGCATACTAATAGGGTGATGATACATACCTCGTAAATTGTCAACTTTCTTGTGGAAACTTGAGGAAATTATTATTGGAAAACAATTGGTATCTTACTGAGAACATGCACTCGTAGTACTAATGATCATTGGTATACTTATCTTGGGTCGACAAAATTAACCAAGTAGATCCATGCAGTAGATGGAAGTTTTTGTTAGATCTGATAAATATGCATAAACATATAGTGATATCTATTTGTCTAAACTCCTATGCATGCATCAACAAACAATAAATCAAATAAAGCAAGAAACAAAGGAGACAAAAGAACGAGACAAGGATTTACGTGGTAAAACCCCAATGTGGGAAAACATCTACAGAAGGCTTGGTCTTTGTATTCCTCGGGAAAACTCCAATCTTACATGAACATCTCTCCACGAGTGCCTTAGAGCACATTCATTCACTGCAATATGACAATATGACCTCCTTTACCTCTTTATATATAAGAGAGTGAAAGGACAACAAATCCCATGATGCATGTGGGATAACACTTTTACAAGATAATGAGTTATTAAAGAATAACTTTACAAAAGACCACTAGGCTTCATTAGCAAATTCTAACACCCCCCCTTAATGATGACTAGAGGGCTAGAATCACAGTTAGAGGAATATGTCATTAACTAACTTTGTTCATTGACATGTGAAACATAAGAATAGAATGGAAATTTGTTGGGTGTAGTAAAACCAGTGAACTTAAACAAACTTGCTTCATGATCAACCAAACCAGATGAAATAATTTTGAAATCGCTTTTGATATCTTTCAGAACATATCTAGCCCTCTAGTCATCATTAAGGGGGAATGTTAGAATGTTCTAATGAATCCTAGTGGTATTTTGTAAATTTATTCTTCAATAAATCATTATCTTGTAAAAGGGTTTATCCAACATGCATCATGAGATTTGTTTTTATTTCACTCTCTTATATATAAAGAAGGTGAACGAGGTCATATTGAGAGTTATTGAATAATAACATTACAAAATTCCACTAGCCTTCATTAGCACATTCTAACAATTTTGACAATAATTATTGCATTATATTGATAGCAGGTATTCCTTGTATATATAATCATGCAATCTAGTGGCTTGATTTTGTTATAAATCATGATAAGAATGTCCATGATGTTTTATTGCTTTGTATGTGTTATGTGTTATGTGTTATGTGTTATGTGTTATGTGTTAAGATAATTATTTTTTTCATGATGTTATGTTATCTTAAGAGACCTATGGTATTTACACATGATGTTATGTGGTTCCATTGATTATGCTGATGTAATGTTATATCTTTGATAAGATATGTTGAGGTTATAATATTATGATATTATGGCATGATGTGATGGCATGTGGTACTTACATGCATTTTTATGATGGCATGTGTGAGCATATGGTGTCTTACTATTCAAGATGTCGTGATGACAATGATGTTGAGTTCTCATGATGACATGCAAGAATTAGCATGTGCATTATTTTCTATTAGATGGTGATAGTATGATTATAACTAATGCATTGGTTGCATGTTGTGAGGTGGTGATTGATAGGAAATCCACCAATGGGCCGAGAGGGCCAGTTTATTTGATGATCTTGTGGGAGTCCATACCTATGAAGGAGAATATTTACAAGTAACACATTATGGGTTGGGGAAAAACTCAATCAACCAACCTATGCCAATGGTTCTTTTGTCTAGTGGGACCATCTTGAGAAGACCATAGTGCCTGATATAGGGTTGTAATGTCGAAGTCCCAAAGAAGGGTTGGAGTGTCGCTCATCGGTGGTGTTGTGGGATTGGACTTCAATTCCTAGGGTTGTGTAACCAAGGGAGTATAAGAATGGAATTTAGGTCCAGCCTGTCAAGATTCCTGGGGTACGTGAGTACCATACTGAATGCATATTTGGGAAGATGAGGTTTAGAGCCTTGGGGCTCTTGATAGACCGGTCGACTTTAAGCCTAGTTTCAAAATTCAGGAAGAAAAGCTAGAGAGTACTCGCACTTCCACGGTGGGTTCATGTAGACTTTCAATGCATGTTGCGGTCACTTGGGCGGCTTTATACTAGTCCAACATAAGGTGTTGTGGAAGCTACATGGAGCAAATTAAAAATATATAAGTAACATAATTAACGTTAACTTCATGACAAAGTTCCTTGAAGGGGGGAGTATGTAATGCCCAATAATAATAATAATAATAATAATAATAACAACAACAATAACAAATAAACAAATAGTATAAAAATAGAAAGAAAATAAATAATAAACAAAGTAAAAAAGTAAAGATAAATAAATAAAAAGGAATTAATTTATTAATAGAATAAAAGGGTAAAAATAAGAAAAATATAAATTTATGGAAAACTGAATTCAGAAAGATTAAGAAAAAGAAAACTACATGATTATTTACTTAATGACATGTGTAACTCATGCATGGAACTTCTTGCATGGATGTGTAAGAAGAACTCTATCTATTGAAGCTGGAAAAGGAGTTGGGTTTTTTTTTTTGCTGGTGTAATTGATGGAAAGGCTTGGAAGCTAGCATAGGTAGTTGATTGAGGGCTCGAGGAATCTCTCTCGCAATGATTGAGAGGTTGTTTGGGAGGAGATTCGTCACCCCCACTTTGTTGCGAATTTTTGGATCAAATCTTGGAGAAAAACATTTTGAAATGTGTATCTATGTAAGTAAGTCGATGTCTTCAGCTCTCAAGTAAGATTCTCACCACTCGCTTATTCTTGTAAATTATATGATCATAATCAATGTATTTCTACTTTCTTCATTTAATGTTGCAAATTGCTAGATTTATTTATGCTTTTAATTGAATTAGAAGTTGGGTTATTACAATGAGAAGACAAAAGATGATGAATGTTTCTCTATTTTGAAAGGCAAATAAAATGGAAAATCCCAAATAAGTTGTTGGTAAATGGCTATCTAGAAAAGGCGAAGGAAGGGAAAAAAATTTCTTATGAGTTTGCCTCTTTTAGGAATAAGGAAAGTGACTTTAGAGAGAAATTTGTTTGTTAATTAATTAGTTTTTTTCCATGATAAATAAAAATGAATGGATGGAAATATATAATTGGAACTCGAAAGGAAATTTAATTGACATATTGCATTTGAGCTTTAATCCAATAGAATAAGCACATAAAAGGTGCTTGATATATGTTGATTGGCATATATCAAGAAAATTTCATGTGCACAAATACCTTTCCAAACTAAAAGGTTTTTGATATACATCTATTGGGGTATATCAAACACCTTATATGTGCTTGTGATAGTTTAAATATGTGGCAGTCAAATAGTTGGTTTAAAGAAGATTGGCATACAATATCCTCCTTGAAGATGACAATATTGTTCGAATTTTGCACCAAAAAATTATAAATGCATTATTTTAGAACAAAAATTTTTAGTTGATTTCGAGAGTTTGATAGATAGTAGCTCATGGAAAACGTTGTTGAATATAAAACATATTAACATATTTCATTTAGCCTTGTTTCCATTTTGAATGTCATACAATGCCCTAAGCATGGTATATGCCATGGGAATATACTTTTTGATACATTTATATGTGTGTAATGAAAGAGAAATGGCATTCATGATAAGATATGGGAGTGAAAAAATATTAATTCTAATGTCATATGAGGAATTTTGACACCATGTAAAAAATTGAGATAAAGGTGATAATTGTTCATTCTTAGCAAAGAACATTTTCAATGGGTGGAAAGATTTATTATGCTTCAATCATATCATAGATGCATTGTAATTTCATTGATTAGAAGATCCCACATGACATGTGTCATGTTGTTAGTGAGTCAATCCAACACAATGTGTGTCATGTCATCCATCAAAAGATCCAACAAGATGTGTGCCATGTCATTTGCCAAACAAGCCCACACAACATTTGTAGGGTTGTGTATGATGAAGATGCAATGCTTGAGAATCATGGAATGCAGTAAGAATGCACAAGTCACATGCATGATGAAATTTGGTAGAAGGATTAGTACATTGCATGGCATTTCTCTTATGACAATTTAAAAAAAAAAAAAAAACTAAATTGTTTTTTGTTTTTTCCATGACAACAATTTTTACAAATTCTAATTTTAATGTTGCAATAGTCCACAAACAGTGACCATTGTAGATATTTCAAAAATAGTATTGTAAGTTTTAGGATTCACAACGCACAAACCAAACATGTTGGTGGTAATGTAAATACATTGTTCTAATCTTTACTAACATCAATTTCTACAAAAAAAAACACAATAGGTTATTTTTTACTGATGCATCTTAATTAATATCTAGTTTTTCTATTAGTCTTTATATATCATTATTTCTATTTTTTATGTTAATCCGAATGTTCAAGGTGGATAGGATCATCATCAATTTTTGTATTTAAAAATTGATGGGATATGAACCATTAAATAAAGTTAACATAAAATATAATTAGAAAACAATATTCATCTCAAATAACAATTCAACCTCCTTCCTTCAACTGGGTCTAAAATTATGAATCCATATTTCAAGAAACCAAAGATCTAAAGGAAATTCCACTTGTAATAATATCTTCAAAAACTGTCCCTCAAAGGGTTAAAATATATTAGACAATGTTTAAATGCATAATGTATGAGTACAGTGCCATGATTTATAAAATTTTATTTTACATAATAATTATGATATCCTAAAATGGTATTTGCAATGGGAAAAGTTTCAAGAGCAAAAATTTCTAATAATTTAACAAGCAGATTCAACAGAAGATTTTATTAGAAGTTTCCAACAATACAAATAATAGCAATGCATGTAAAGGATATTTTTTTGAAAGAAGTAATAAACTTCTCTCATTTTAATGAGTTATGCACTTTGTCAAATAAAGTAATCTAACATTAAGTGTTCAAGCAATAGGGATAACAATGATAATAAGTAAAATATGAATGTGGAGAAAACAAGAATTTTTATATAAATAGAGAAAAGAAAATTGTATGTCATTATACACATCATCTTAGTAACCCAACTCACTAGTTGCAAAGGATAATAAAAAACATCTAGCAATTGGGGAGAAGAATAGAAAACACCAACTAATGTAATGGAAATGGAGTAATGAACATGTTAAAGACATAAACTAATGTAATGTGAATGAGCATGCCATTAATGGTCTTAATGAGTGACGAAGGATTTGTTAAGGGGAGCAAACGAAGCGTCACAAATCTCGAACATACTTTAGTGTTAATGACAAAAGAATGTGGAATAAGGAAATAATAATCATTGATACAACATATGATATTAAAAGAGTGATTAATCTGGTGATGCTAGAGATATAATGTTGCACCTATCAGTACAAACATTGAAAATTCTAATATTTTATGCATTGAAAATTCTAATATTTTATGATAATTTTGGAGTAAAATGTCAAAATTTCAAAATACTAGATAAATTTATCAGAATCTCTAATTTCCCTTTGAAAGATAAAATAGAAATACATTATATAATATGTTTAAAGAGGTGGATTTGAATAAAACTATCCTATGAATTATGAATTTAGGACTTAGAGGTAGGGGGAGGGGTGAGAGGTGTTCTTGGGATCAAACATTGCATTATAAAAATTTCCCTTTCATTAGAGTACCTTCCATGAATTTGAATCTCCTTGACATTCATGTCTAAAGGTCCAATTTGAATCTCAAGATTATATTGTCTAAGATAAAAATCAAGGGCCCAAAAAATTTAAACCATAGCCTACAAGGATGTAGTGTTCTTTTATATGAAATCGGAAAAAAAAATCTAGTTAAATAAATCAATGAAATGGTGAAAGATAAAAGTAAGCAATGTTAATTTCATTAAGGTGAAAGAAAAAATTGAGACATTAGAAGGTAAAGATAAAACTTCAAACTTTGTACTTATTGTTTTCAACTAGTAAAAAATATTAGGTTAATGAGATTCATTGTGGATGTTAAAAACAAAAAAGGATGGTTTGGACTAAAGGATGAAGAATTGGTGGATGAAGAGTCAAAGACTCAAGTGGAATGAAAAGTATAAAAGGAAGAGAAAAGTGAGCCAATGTTGAAATTCATTATGATAAGCATTAAATGTGAAAGTTAGAAGATTCAAAGTTCAAGTGTGAAAACTAAAACAACAAAACCTTAAAGAAAATAATAGTTTCTAAGAAATTTTATGAGAAATAAAGATATCAAATATTTGAACTATGAAGATCAACTAACTATCTCCATCATGTTGGATCTAGCATATACCCTGTAAAGGAATTGAATGATAAGCTTTACTTTTTAAATGATTGCTTCAATAATTGGGCAGCATGCACTAAGCAAAAATCTCTAGTCCAATTACTTTGTAGAAAAAGTGAAATTATGTTCAATAGTACATTGATTAAATCAATGGCTAGAATATCATAAAGTTACATCTCCAATGACAATTTGATTAGAGTCTATAAATTCAAACAAGTTGTAAATTTTTAATGTCACAATTTCAAATCACTCCTAACTACATCCATTAATACACCATTTTGTACATAATTTAAGTATGTAGCTCAAGGATGCCTAAGTTAAGCATTTCCAATGTGATTGTAACTCTAATTTATGTTATCACTACTCAAAACATCACAACCTTGTGTAAAATTCCATCTGTAATGTGGGTTTAAGTTGTAATTAATTTACCCCATATGGGGTGCCATCTAACCGTCATGCTACGAGAAGTTCATATCCTCATGACACCCCCCCCAATCGCCTTGATTGGCATCCCAAAGACGCTCATTAACTCTGTATATGCTTGCTTCGTGCGACATCACTGCAATTGAATTTCACCATGAACTCTACATGTGTGAATTCAAAGGGTATCCATATCCTTCTACACCTTAAGTTCGACGTCTTCTTTAGGAAGGAACCAATTTTTTCCCTCTATTCTTCTCTGTGTGCACTCTAGTTACTCACACTCATCTTGTCGCCCTTCCCCTGACACAGGTTATTCTTATCCACCATCACCACTCTCAGTCACTACCTTTCCTGGTTTTCTCTCATTCCTAAAGAGTGTGCCAGATCGATTCGAGTTGGCTCACGCTCTGGCCTGAGAGGTTGGATCCCCCACACTCGTCGCCCCTCTAGTTCTTTTTGTGTCTATCCTTGCTACTTTTTGATGGAAAAGTGCATCTCTCCTCCTCCCACCAAGGAAGAATAAGTCAAGCCAACCACCTTTCCAGTGACCTCCTCCTTCACCACCACTCATTTCCCCAACCCAGAAGGTGCCTCTAGTTCTCTCCCTTCACCCCCCAACTGGTGTGCACTGATGCACAATGAGAAAACATCATGGAGCTTCATCGAGATAATGTTGAACAAAACTTTCACCAAGAGATAATGGATAAATGCCTGGATCATCTTCTGGATTCGGGCGCGGAGAACCCAACACAACAATGCAACGAGCAAGACCTACTCTAATAAATAATGGCCCCCAAGTGGTCAAATTCATCAAGGCATGCCTTCCCTTACAACTCTATCAATAAATAGTCTTTCATGGATTGTTATATTTTGTTTTTTGTAGCTTTTGTTTGGCATGTCAAACCTCAAAGATATTTTTGTTGGTATATTTAAATTCCCATAATATCTTATATTAGTCTAAACTCTCTAATTATGTTAGTCAATAGTAGTCACAATGTGATTTTATGGAACTTTTATACTTGGTGGTGGGGTTAGTGAAAATGTGAATGATGCAAAAAATTCTCAAGCAATGGACACCACCCTAGAAAATATGCAACTTTAAAAGAAAGTGTCAACACAAAACGTTTTTGAAAACCCCCCAAGAAAAGAAATCAATAAAATGAGATTCAATCACTTTTGAAAAACAAGAACTCATTCCTTTGGAACACATTGATAATGAAGAAAATAGCATAAATTCAAGACACCTCAAAAAGAAAATAGGAAAAAATTGCAAGAGGAAGGCTTAAAAGCTTGAATAGCTTACTTTCTATTACAAAAAAATTCCAAAATACATCATTGTAGTGTGTCCATGATAATGTCATATTGATACAAATTTCGTTTCTTTGGAAAAAGAAAAGGGTAATAGTATTTATTTATTTTAATGAGAAAAGAAAAACAATAAAACATTTTTTCATTTGAAACAAAGTTTACAATACTCTACTAAAAGCAACAATAGTTTAATTTGGATAGTAATGATTCTAAAAAAAATTGATATTAGATATAACCTCGATACATGTTCTAACTATTGCATCCAACACCTAGTGATTTAAGATAACTAACATTTCAATCAAATTACTTTTAGTCCTTAATTTACAATTTGTAGCCACACCAAATTCTTTTTAGAAATAAAACCTTTGTATTATGGTATTTCTAATCTAAGTTTAATAACATTGTGGTTTCACAAAAAGAAACAAAAAATACTCTAAAGTTTCTCTTGACCATTCATTAATATCACTTATGCAATATATTTTTTTTTTGTCAATAATTATTTCTAAATTTTCTTTTGAACATTCATTAATATCACTTATGCAAGATATATTTTTTTATCAATAATTAGTTTGTACCTTTTTATTTTCTTAGTATACTACTTGGCTAAATGCAACAATGCTTCTCCAAGTGATCGAATAATTTCTTTCATATTTTCTTTCCTCTACCATTGTGTTTAGGAGACCCCTCCTCTTTTTATAATATTACATGGTTTGGAACTCCAACTAAGTGGCATATGCCTAGTTGGGAGAGCATATATGTACCCTCCTTCACATGATGCTTGTTACTTCTAAATCTCATTGTGGTATTTTCTTCCAATTTATAATTGTCAACTTTTCTCCTCCTCGTTCTTTCACAAGGAATTATTTCTATAACCACCATTATGGTTTGTCATTTCCTTTCGTTTTCACAATATTGAATAAGACCATCGAAGTGCCTTTCTCACTTTTCATATACTTTATCCTAAGTTGTTCCCAATATGGTAGAGAAATTATCCTATGCTCGTTTGGTTTTTAAACTTTTTTCCTAGCCTTCTTTATTTCCTCTTTCCTTTAGGCAAGATCATACTAAATGGCCCTCCACAAAACAAAACCTACACTAAAATAAGATATTTTCATACCCACGTTGTAATAAGGTATTTTGTAGTCTACCAGTTATTTCTAGGTCTACTTTGAAAGTGTTGTGGATAGCTTAGCAATAAGGTTGAGGACCATATTTCAATGGTTTCATATATACATGGAGGTGGGCAACAAAATTTACAAGTGTATTAAATCTTCTTGCTTCCTTGGATGTTATTGTATATTGAACTCCCCCTTCCTCAGGGATTCCATCATTTATGAGATGAAGAATGGGCATTGGGGATCCACGACCCAACATAGAGAATTATAAATGACAAATCCATGGATGTGCAACAATTCTCTAACATATAGACCACCCTCTATTGGATGTCACACCATCTCTACAAACTCCATTTTATCAAAATTCATACATTGATAATACATACATACATGCACTAATTCCCTTACAAACAAGACACAATAACATATGTAGGCTCACACATGTGGAGTGCTACACTCCAAGGGTACACATGTCAAGCTCCAAGGTGATGGTGTCCATATGCAATCCAAATGCAAGGGATCTCTATGAGGTATATACAATGCTCCTCCTACAAGCCTCCAAACGCTTCATCAATCATCCTATGCCATGTACTCCATTGTGTCCTACATGAACACTATCACAACCGAAGCATCTCCAAGAAGACTCCAAGACTTTATGCAAGCATCCAAGCTAAATTGCATGGTTTAAGGCCCAATGCCCTCCTTCAAGATGAAAAACACTCCTAAGTATTGCATTCTTCAAGAAAGCAACCATCTCCATGTGGCCATCATGTAGAATGTCACCCAAGCTATCAAAATATCTCCAATGCCTTAGGGAATAATATTGAGCAAGCACTCAAATAAGGTCAAGAAACCATTGAGTAATCCATCTCCAATATGAAAATCCATCACATGCCATCCAAGCATTGATCATACACCATGTACCCCAAATATCATGAAGCACTACTAAACATGTCGTAAACACTTTTAAAAAGTAGATTGGGCTTGAAAATATATATTAATGGAGGAATATCTCCTTTGTGATAAATATAATTGAATACAAAAGAAGAAAACTTATATTCATACAAAAGACAAAGTAAATCCCTCACTTGTGCCCCAGTTTGTTTTCATGGAGGTACTAAGGTTCTTATTTATCTAGTTAATCCTAAACACACTCAATTCTCTATTTTAGACCTTTTATATAAATGCCCTTGTACAAATTATAAAAATGAGACCAAAACATTATTATAAAATTATGAGCTTACATACAAAATAATACACAAACATTAGATTCACTTGCATGGATAAAAATATTGTGTTATTCACTTGCATAGATAAAAATATTGTGTTTATGTACAAGATGGAAGGTAAATATTATAAGTGTTTTTTCTACTATATTAGGAGGATGACAATGAGTAAGCATATTAATCCTCGGTGCTCCGTGATTGTAACGTCCCCGGGTTGTCGAGCCTGAAAATGCCGCTACCTAGCTACTGAATTTGAGCTTTGATAAAAAAAATTCACATCCCCCGACCACCTTGGCCGGGTACACGCCACTACTTCAAAACCAAACTGCTCTGAAACATATTGTAACATACCCAACCACCCAGGTCGGGTCATGAAACTTGAAACTATCATGGTCTGGTATACATATATATCTAATGCAAATTTAACAAATATAAACATTTTTCTCATGCACATATTCATGCGGAAGTGACAATAAACACATACATGAAATATATACAACAATTCTGATAACATTATAACACATGTACAAGATACACAACATACAATTAACATAGATTTGGTACTTATCTTTTTATGAGAATACCACCGACTGTGTGCAGACCTTCCACGAACCTCTCAGTCTTAGACCATGTTGCTCCAAGCTATCAGCAATGGATCACCCCCAAGATGGGACTAAAGTCCACCCAGGGAAAGGAAATCCTAGGCTAGGTTGAGGCTACGGAAAGTTTCATAATGCAACAGGAAGGATTCCCTCCAAGGAAACTACTTACGCCCACTTCTCACAGACTTGCATTCCCCACATGCCTCTCCCACCCGGGAATATACACCTTCATTGTTCCACAGTCCATCGACTGCTCCACTTCCCTTCCAGGGCTTCAGCAACAAGCCAGATCAAGAATTATCAGAGCTATGTAATTGTTGTTGGACTCCCTCCAGGATAAATCACTTCCCTAACAACCTCTCTCACTTGGAGAGAGTTTCTCATAGGCCCGACAACCTGCTTCTTCAACCAATGAGCCTAAAAACCCGCCTCTTCAAACCACAGGTCTGAAAAACTGCTCCTTTGGTCCAACTCTTAAGTCAACCAGGTAATCACAGTAGTAAAATAGGGTAAGGCAAGGGATGACTCAGTAAATTACAAAGGTTCACGATGGAATAGGGTTCATCAATGGCGGAATTGGCTGACTGCGTGCCTCCTCAGTGCGTGAGTGAATGGGTGTGAAGGATGGCCAGAATTTTCAGTCATCTCGTGAGGAAAGATGGCAAGAATAGTCCCCCCGAACCCCCACAACAATGGAATTTCCCACCTAATCATGCATGCATCCTGGATGACACTTGGCTCTCTAGGAGCTCATTCCTCTCCACTTGGAGTTCATTCCTCTCCCCAAAGGAACTTAGGAAAACAGGTTATGTCCAACCTTAGTCTTTTAGGAATATATTATAATATTCCCTTGGGTTAAGCCCTCAATATTAGCCCCTTTTTCCCAGCCTCTCAACCCCTTTCCCTTTCCTTCCTAGTGGATCTTAGTCCCCCATAAATCTTTCTTCATATTCGGTCTACACGCAACAATGTGTTTTATTAATGATCTGTAGAATTACATATACAAAAATAGGCTCATTGGCCTTTGGATCTAGGTTCTTCGGTCTAATAAACACATAAGATTACCAACTTATAAATACTTGGCTCACCAGCTTATAAACATCATTAAACATCATTACAATTCAATAGGGGCTCAGCCTTCACGTATTACAATCCCCTCCCCTTATTTATGCATTTTCCTCAGTGCACCATATTTACATATTACAGCAAGATTTTTCAAAAATATTTAAAAAGATGTGGATATTCTTCCCGCATTGCATCTTCATGCTCCTAAGTTGCATCATCGAGACCGTACCAAGTCCATTGGACCTTTACAAGCCCTATGGCTTGATTCTGGAGCTGTTTTATTTTCCGGTCCAGAATGCATACCGGATGCACTTGAAAAGTGCTTTCTTTCTCCACCTGAATCACATTCCAATCAATAACATGATTAACATAAGGTATATATTTCTTAAGAAATGATACATTAAATACATTATGAATGGTCATAGATGTAGGCAATGCAATCATATAAGCTACTGGTCCAATCCTCTCCAGGATTTCAAACGGCCCACAGTAACGAGCTGCCAATTTGGAAAAATTTCCCAAATTTAGGGAACTTCTATTGGCCTTCACTTTCAAAAATACATGATCACCCACCTTAAAATCCTTGTGAGTTCTTCCCTTGTCCGCGTAGATTTTCTTCCTGTCTTGGGAAGCCTTTAAAAAAAAATTTAACTTTGGGTCTCTGTCAGACACAATTCTCTTGGCTATGCCATGCAAGTGTGCTACTTCCCTCATATAAATATCGGCAACATTGGTTTCCTTTGTGAGTAATATTCATTGGAATGAAATGGGCAGCTTTGGTAAGCTTGTCCACCACCACCATGATAGCATCATGATGCTTGCTTGTTCTGGGAAATTTGGTGATGAAATCCATTCTCACCACTTCCCACTTCCACTCAAGAATAGGCAATGGTTGCAGCAACCCAGCTGGGTGTCTATTCTCAGCCTTGACATTTTGACACTCCAAACATTTAGCAATGTACTCAGCAATTTCCCTCTTCATGCCTGGCCAATAGTATTGGCTCTTGACAGCGGCAACTGTTTTCTGATATTATGGGTGTCCAGAATAAGGTAGATTATGCATCTCTTTCAAAATTATACTCCTCAGTTCATGAGAATTGCGTACATAAATTATGTTCTTGTACAAAAGAATTTCATCATTTCCCAATTTATAATATTCAACCTTCTGTTGCATTTTACCTTGTTGTAATTTTGTTACTAACTCCATGTACTGCAAATCTTCTTTTGCAGCCTCATAAATTATTCCTTTAAGATCGGTTTGATACATTCTAATGGTTTTAACATGGATTTCATGCACTCTCCTACTAAGTGCATCAACCACTTTGTTATCTTTTCCTTTGATGTGCTTAATATCAAAGTCATACTCACAGAGGAATTCCAACCATCTACTATGCCTAGCATTTACAGTTGGCTAATCAAACAAATATTTCAGACCATTATGGTCTGTACTCAGCTCAAACTTATTTCCCATGAGGTAGTGCCTCCACTTCTTCAAGGCATGTACTATGGTTTCCAACTCCAAATCATGAGTGCATGGAGCCTTTCATGGTCTTTCAATTTTATGGATTCAAAATATATCACAAACCCATTCTAATTGAGGACTCCACCAAGTCCTTCTTTGCATGCATCAGTGCAAACCACAAAATCTTCATTCGGATCAGCAATCCTCAGAATTGGAGCATTGGTTAACAACTCCTTCAATTTTTGGAAGCTATTTTCACATTATATTTTCCATTGAAACTTCACCCCCTTCCTTTGAAAGGAAGTGATTGGGTGAGAAATCCTCAAAAACCCTGCAATGAATATTCTATAGTAGCCATCTAGACCCATGAAGGATCTAACTTTTATTAGATTCTTAGGTGTTGTCCACCCTTTAATAGATTGAATCTTTTCAAGGTCCACTGCTATCCCTTTTTCGAATATGATATGCCCCAAATAGTGAATTCGGTTCTGACAAAATGAGCACTTGCTCAATTTGGAATACAGTTGATGCTCTCTTAACAATTGTAACACCATCCTCAAATGATGCTCATTCTCTTCTTCCGACTTGGAATATACAAGGATTTCATCCAAAAAGACAATGACAAACTTGTTTAAATATTCCGAGAAAACACCATTCATTAAGCACATGAAAATAGTCGGTGCATTTGATAACCCAAATGGCGCCACTGTGAACTCGTAATAATTGTACCTTGTCCTAAAGGTGGTCTTGTTGATGTCTTCATATATGATCCTTACTTGATGGTAAGAAGATTTAAGATCAATCTTTGAAAATATCCTTGCATCCTTTAACTGATCAAAGAGATCATCAATCCTTGGCAAAGGATACATGTTCTTTATAGTTACTTTGTTCAATTGTCTGAAGTTAATACACACTCTCAATGTCTCGTATTTCTTCTTCACAAATAAAACTGGGGCACCCCAAGGTGACACACTTGGGCGTATATAACCCTTCTTAAGAAGCTCTTCAAGGTGCATTTGCAGCTCCTTGAGCTCTGGTGTACTCATCTGGTAGGGAGTCTTGGATATTGGAGCTACTCCAGGCATTAAGTTTATAGGGAAATCAATATATCTCTTTGGGGGTAGTATTGGTATTTCCTTAAACACATACTCAAAATCTTTCAGGACTACATGATCCTCTAGATTTGGCACCTTATCCTTAGGTTCTTCCTCCATATGAGCTACAAATATTTGGTAACCCTTTCTGTAGCACTTCTTTAGCTACATTGTTGATATTTTTGAGACAGTAACTGCCCTAGGGATTCCTTGGATTGTTCTTAGGTTCCCTTCCTCATTCCGGAAATTAAATGCCTTGTTATGATATTCTAAGACAACATGGTGTTGGTCTAACCAATCCATACCAATTAGACAGTCATATCAACCCCAGGAGATGATGTTCAAATTTTCCTTGGTACTTAGCCCATTCATGTCCACTAGACATGATTTAACCAACTCAACAACTTTTCTCTTGGCTCATGTAGCCAACTGCACCATCCAAGATTTTTCGTGCTTTCTTCTTGGAAATTTCAATCTTTCCACTACCTTAGGATCTATGTAGCTATGAATAGCTCCTGAATCTATTAAAGTAGTAAAGGCATGGTTATTGATCATACCTTCGACTTCAATCATGTGTGATTGAAACACTTCTTGTTTGCTGTCCAGGGTTGTATATGTTGGAGTTACTTCACACGCACCTAGGATTTCTTTTTCCTAAGGTTTTTCCTTTTTTATTAGTCATTATCCAGTCTCCTATATTTTAGGGGAGAATATTCTCTTTCAGTTAACACTTCAGTTTGACTAGTTGAGTTGAGTTTATATGTTGCATTGGTTTTGTCACCATGCAACATTGGGATCATCACCAACTAATGCACAATTTCCTTTGTATCATCACCAAACTGACTCATTACTCTTGATTCCCTGAGTTAACTCCTCACTACTCTCTGTTCAGTTAGTTAACTAGTTAACTCAACTAAGTGGCATTTCACTCTCGTAACTGCTTAAGAGACTAGACTAGGTGGCAGTTCACTCTCGTAACTGCCTGAGAGACTAGACTAGGTAGAACTTCACTCTCATAACTGTTGGTGTGTGTCCATATCACTCTAGACCACCACTATGGAACACTGGTTCTCCTCTAGTGTGCACTCATTAAGTTATACAGAGTATATCACGTGTAAATTATTCATAATTCACAATGGTTAATGAGAATTCTTTCTATTCTTTCTCTCCTTCTTCTTCTTTCTCAAATTCTCTCCAAAAATGTGTGTATTATTGTTTAGCTAGATCTATTATGTGCAGGTTCAACACATTTACATTATATCATAGCCGACGGACTGCTAAGCAAAAGCTACACCAAAATGTTTTGCAGGTACAAAAGATTGAAGACAGTGGAAATATGGATTTCCAAAAAGAATTCATTCTTACAGCTTACAACTATTTTGCATAGAAGGAGAAAATAGCCATACATCTCGGAACCAGAGGGTTGTATAGGTTAAACTTGAATACAGATATAGAACCGACATCAGCCATATAAAAATCCAAGTACTTAAATCGCATGGATGAGGCACTCGGAACAATTTGCAGTCTTATTTCTCCCGATCTCCTTTTTCACATATCTTCATGTAAGACTCCCAATGCAACCTGGACCACCTTGGAAGGGATCTTTTGAAAACAATATGATATGAGGGGACACATGCTAGAGGTGGAACTGCTTACATTAGATCCAAAAATATTCAACAATATCAAATATTTCTTTACAAAATTCAAGGATTTATTGTCGCAACTCAAAGCTTGTGGGGTTTATAAGTCGAAGGAGGAGAAAAACATGGTTCTCACCATTCTCTCCAATCTTGGTCCTAAATTATTTGTATTCATATCCACATTCCATTCTTTCAGATTCGCCTCTGGAGCAACCTGGAAGATGCCCTCTCTTGAGGACTTTATCGAATCCCTGACACAAGAGAAAACCAAGCTCATCAACATGGGAACAATCAAAGGCCCAAGGTCACATGCACTCATTGTGCATGATGGCAACCACAAATATCATAAATCTAAAGATAAATATAAACAGAAAGATCATGCACATCCGAAGAAGGAAGGGTACACAAAACCCTTCACCGATGCCTCTGGATCCAAAGGGGAAAAGGGGAGAAATGAATGTACTGTCACAAAGGATTCCATTCAGAATCTGCATTCATGAAAAAACAAATAGATCTATTGTCTCAAATAATTCAAAAAAACAATCTTGGATATCGCATCCCTGAAGGTGCCAAGAAGAAGAAGCTAGAAGATCTGAATTCCAAGAAAGGCAATTCTAGCCATGCCTTGATTGCCATCAACTCCTCTCCCGATGCTTGGATCATAGATTCAGGAGAATCACATAACATGGTTGCTTCAAAAGCAGTATATTCTTCATTGGATGCATTCAAAAGTTTATCCTATTTTGATGGGGGACAACTCTTATGTCGAAGTCACCGACAAAGGAAGGAATGAACTCACCAACGGAAGCTTCGAGAATGTGCTCCATGTTCCCAAACTTTCTGTCAACCTTCTCTCCATGTATCAGATGACGAATTCTGACACTGTGTTAGCAATCTTTCTTGCTAAGGGGTTGAATTGCAAAAGAGCGGGTCAAAACCCACTTATCCTAAGTTTTGGGCGCAAGCGCATCTGCATTAAACGTGAGTCACTTTTAGACGGTTGGATTTTGTGCGCCTAGATCGATGGCCCACAGCAAATTCTGGACCCCCCTTGCCTTTCGACCTTTAAGAAGGGGGGGGGGGG